>CAAKHD010005752.1:5055-41012 GCA_901007705.1 Fistularia tabacaria
ACACACACACACTCGGGACTCCAGCAGATACACCTTTCCTGTATGAATGGGGCCACAGCGTGACACACCTGACCGCCTGCACTCGCCTCCACCCGCCCTGATCGGTTGGCTGCATGGAGGAGGGTGTCGGCTTAGTGGTTGGAAGGATGTGTGTGTGTGTGTGTGTGTTTTGGGGTCATGATCGGAAAGCTGATAAGAGCTAATAGCGGCCCATCAGTGAGGTAATGTTTTTTCAAACGGCGCATCCTGCCTGAATCGCTGCTCCTCCTGGCTGCGCGTTTGCTGGCAGTTTTTTTTTTTCCCAAAGCGTGCGGAGAACCAGCAGACATTCTGCGATCGCAGTCTCTTTTTATAAGTCGTTTTTTACGGGTTTCTCCCGTCTGGCGGTTTCCTTCCGGCGAGTAATGGCTCGGAAAGGTTTTCCCCGCACGCCGCTGAGATGTAAATCACGACTTTTAATGATTCCAATTGTTCCTTTTGTGGGCTACCTGTGATCTTCCTGCTGTAATGAACTGGCTGCTACGGCGGTGCCGGCCTCTGCAGCTCATTAGCCCCGCCGCTCTCAGTGCCGTGTGTGTGTGTGTGTGTGTGTGTGTGTGTGTGTGTGTTTGCTCTCACATCTACCCTCGCCTCTTATCTTATCTTATCAGCTCGGCTGTTTTCGCCCAGCTGTCGTGCTCTTTTGATTCTCCTCGATCAGCCCGCCCATTTGCTTCTCCTCTGAGTTCTCCCTCTTCCTCGCCAACGGCTCAATCGAGCCAAACTGGTGTCTTCGCTGCCCTCCCTCCGCCCTTTTTTTTTTTTTTCCCCGCCGTACGATTACCTGACTCACCTTTCCCCCACCTCTCTGCACCAACTAAATCCCTGACGCAGCGGTTTCTGCCGTGCTACTTCACGCACCTCTTCCTCGCACCTTCACTGCAACCCCTTCCCACCCTCCTCCTCCTCCTCACAAACATCACCTGTATCCTATCTAATTCTCCCCTCCTTCTCTGCCGGCTCATTCCTTCCTTCCGGCGGTTTCGCTCTCACAACAAAAAACGTGACTATACATCCATATAGCCCTTTAGGAATGAAAAAAAAAAGAACCCTACACAATGCCGAGAGTGGATTTGCATGGCGGGAAACGGGGGGGATGGCGAGGGAGCCGGTCTGAATTATTCATTTCCTTAGAAACACCTGTCCTCTGTTTTCTACGTGAGTTCAATGTCGCCATTGAAGAAGTCAAGTCCGGATTTCCCCCACGTATGGACGTATTAACGGCTATGAATTTTAATAAACGCGTCGGGAATCGACCAATGCGGCGGGAGGAGATACATCAGCTCATGATAGGCAGGAATGGGTGTGACTGATTATATTCAAAATACAGATACGCGGCGGCGCAGCATGAAGGTCCCTGCTTCGATTCCTTCCTGTGTGCAGTTTGCTTGTTCTCCCTTTGTGTGCTTGGGTTCCTCCGGGTTTCTCCAGTTGACTCCCACAGTCCAACAGCATGCAGGAGGTTCACTGGAGACCCTGAATGAGGTGTGAATGAGAGGGATGCGTGTCTCCGTATGCGGCCCCGTGATCGACGGGTCCAGGGTGAACCCCGCCTCTCGCCCAATGACAGCTGAGATCGTCCCCGGGTGCAGGCCAAGCGGTGTAGGTTATGAATGAATAACTCAATATCTGGAGTCTGATGTTAACTTGAATTCCATCAACCGATCGATGAGAAAGCAGGTCACGAGTAGAATCGGTGACACGTGGCCATTTGTTTTTTCATCTCCCTGCAATCGCTGCTCATTTAAACAGCGGGCGAAGGAAGAAACGGCCTTCATGAAGAGTCCGTTTGGGACAAACAGCCCCCCCCCTGGAAAGCGGGAGGCACGTTTGGTTTCAAAAATAAGAAATGCCAGGTCGAGCGGATCGGAACATGAGACCCGCTCGTGTCCTGGTTATTTCATTCAAGCTAATGAGTTAATGACAATTCAATTTACAGTTAGAATTTCTGCCGCCGTGCATCCCCCGGCCTGAGAGTTCTCACGGCGGCGTCGCATCGAGGTGCTGAATTACGGCCCGCGCTTCACCTTTCATGGCTTAAGGCGCCGATAACGGCGTCCACCCATTAACCGCTTCATTCCACGGCGTCCAATTAAATCAAGAGCGTGACAAATTCTATTGTTGGCGCGGGCCGCGAGTAAGTCTTTTCGGGAAGGGGATCAAATAAAGGTCAGCGATACCTCGAAGTGAGGGACCAAAGAACCGACTTCCCGGATTTGCAGACCTTGATTCGTTTGGAGTCGGGGCTGATTTCGTCGCCCGTTTGGAAATTAGATATAAACTCTGTGTGTATTTGTACTTCCAGCGTGACGGATGATGTGGGAACCCAGGGTTCGCACACTCCTCAGCTCTGGATCTGCCACCGGTTTGTTTATACCTCGGGGCTTGCGGCGTATTTTCATTTTCATCTAATTTGTTTCCCGGTTTTCTTTTTCGCTTCATAAACGGCCATTCATCTTTCACAAGCGCGGGCTTTAGACCCGCCACCGGCGCATCCCGATGTTTACATCAACCCCGGACGGCAAATATTAAATGGTGCCCATCCGACCCCCGGCGCTTGCAGCGGATATCTGCAACCGAGGGCTGGAGCGTATTTGCCTGTTGAAAAATGGACCAAATCTCTTTTAGCCGTCTTTTAAAAATAAATGAATAGAAAAAAAAATAAAAAAATCCCAAAAGCAAATTGGAGGGCTCTCCTGAATCCACTGGAGTGGGTGAATATTAGCCCTCCTCATGAATGAGCCGGGTATATGTTTTTTATTCACAACTGTGTTCCCAGCCCCTTTGTCGTAGCTATCATGCTATTACGCTCACGTTTCGGCGTCGGCCTGATTGTCGTCTCTCTCTTCCACGCCTCCACAGAAGTCCTTCTCTCTGGTGCTGAGGGCCCTGGACCACGACAACACCACCGAAGAGCCGGGTAAGTGTGTCATGCGTGCGTGAAGGGGGGGGGGGTTGCGAGCCTCTTCATCGCTGTGGAGCGAGGCGGCCGTTCCAGCGATGGGGATAAAATGCTTAAAAAAAGTCATCCATGAGCGGGGGGGCGAAGATAAATTAGGCGTTCATTTCATTTTCAGCGGTATATTCGCCAGCAAGCGACCCAGTCTGGAATGAGTATTTTTACTGTCCATAAATCTCAGATGAAGAAAATCCCAAATGTGGTTTGGTGTCATTGTTCAAGCGATCAATATGTATTCCATTGATTTCTTTTTTTTTTTTGTCGCTTTTCAGACAAAATTGTTGTTCTTCTTTAACATTTCAAGCTCATTACCAATGTTTTTAATGAAACGAAGCAATTACCGAGTTGTAAATACGTTCCCTGTCTCTCCCCGTGTGGTTTTGGCAAATTGAGGGAAGGGAAAAACGCAGAAGAGATAACAACCCGCCGAACGCTCGCTGGCCGGCGTGCAACAAAAACACTTTTGAACCCCCCCGCTGCTCTGCGGCGCCTCGGCTTGCCCCCCCCCCCCGTATCTATAGAAACGTAAAAAAAAACAGTGCAATTACAGGCTTGATTTGATCATGCCGTGTTTCTGAACAATGAACGGAGCAGTTTGCCGCGTTCAGGCAGTTTCTGGTTGCCGTCTACCTGATATGGGTTTCACAAGGCGTCTGTGTGTGTGTGTGTGTGTGTGTGTGTGTGTGTGTGTGTGTGTGTGTGTGTGGTGTTCGGGGGGGGGGACACTTTCCTCGGACCGTTAGTCCTCACGGGGTCATTTCGACGATCCTAATGTGGCGGCTCCTGAGGTCCTGCTTCAGGGCCGGGGGTTAATGCACGATTAGAGTCTATTTTAAGACGAAGGTTGTCGCTAACGCTTGATATGAATATGTATATGCCAACACGCTACTCGTCAGGGTGACCATACAACTCTCTCTGGCTCTCACACACACACACACACACACACACACACACACACACCTATTTATAGATACTAATGGACCTCTAAAAGCTCAGATTATGAAATCTTGAATGGGGAATTAAATAACAAGCACAACGTTTGTGCCACTGATAAGAGTGGAGAGACATGTGAGCCCTCAATGAAATACAGCAGCTATCTACGAGCAATGCTTTTATCAAACAGGAAAATGGTGCAGGCGTGTGTGTGTGTGTGTGTGTGTGTGTGTGTGTGTGTGTGTGTGTGTGTGTGTGTGTGGATGGATGTAAACGTGTCCCTGTTGTCTTAATGTCTGTTATCGCGTGAGGTTAGGGGGGGTCCTCTATCCAGACCCTTTAATTTCCTGCTCGTCTGCTTGTTATTTCTTCTCATAATCGGGAAAAGCTCCATGACAGAGAATGTGAGCGGCATGCTATAAAAAGTATAACACACACAGATACACCCGCCCGTACCGACACACACGCCACACACACACACACACAGACACATGCACAAAAAACAGATGTTGCTATGCCTTCCTCATTCCTGTCATACCGCCGCCTCCCTTTCATCTGTCCGCCCGTGTCCTGCCGCTCCGCCGAGGGACCGCAACTCCGTCCAAAAGCCGCTTGATGTAATGAGTGACTGGAGACGGCCGCGGAGATCCCGTTTCCATCTCTCATTATCTCCCGTTTGCACCTGAGCTCCCGTCGACCTCTCGGCGTCGGGCTTTCAAAGCCGTTAGCCCGAACACCGCCGTCCAGCAGGAGGCTGGATTGGCTCGCCGAAGCCCACCGGTAATCGTGAAGGATTACAGGGGACGGCGTCCCGGCGGTCCTTGGGAATTCTGAGGAAACATTCAAATCTTTGGATGCAATGTGACCTTTTGCTGGATTTTATTGAAATAAAATATCACCAGTAATAACACCCAAGGTCTATTTAAGGGCGGCTCAATTTTTTATTATTTTTTTTTTTTTAACAACTCAGGTCTTATTTTTCTCCCAATTTGCATAAACCAGACGCCGACAAAGGGAGCGTGGAGGAATAAGTCCTCTCCAATGTCATTTTATGCCTTCGCACTTCTCCTGGTTTACCACGCTGCGGTTTTACAGGTGTGCACAATTTATATCGCCGCACTTTCATTCCCGGACTTTATGCCCTGTTTTACGCCGATGCGGTTAAAACAGATAGGAGAAAGTTTTCTCACGGAGGCGAGGCTTTCATTTTGAATCTTCACCGCGTTTGGGGACGCGGGAACAATTTTCCGTAATTACAGGCCCTTTCATGTCTGTTTGATTTTAATGGCCGACGGGCGATAAGGCCGGTATTTAGTAGATATCCACGACTTCAAGGGCATCTCGTTGGAATTAATCGTTCCTGTAATGCGGCTTCGATGCACGGTGCCTCAGCTGGCGACCAGAAAAAGATAGCGCAATCAGACACCGTCATCTGGCATCCTGGAGCGGAGCTTCGCGGTGAAGTCGAGCGGCACAGAGGGGGTTTTCTTCTCGGCCGCTGTCTGGGGGCGGGGGGAAGCACTTCACGGTGAATGCGAGACGGTAGGAGGACGATCATCTACCTGCAGATGCGAACCCCTTGGGGGTGACGCCTCGTCCTGGTGGCCTCCCGGCGGGGCGTGACTCACGGCGCGGCTCTCGGCTTCTGGATTCGTCTCGCCGCTTTTATCGCAAACCTCCCACCCATCCAACCAGCGGCCTGTCACTGAGTCATCCCCGACGGTCACCTCCCCCACAGTTTCCCAGTTTCCCCTTTTCTTTGCCTTCTGCCTTTTTCGGAAGAAGAATGATTTATTTAGGGATTGGACTTGTTGGAACCGTTCGCGCTTACATTTGCTCTCGTCTCGTATTTTATCAGCCTTGCACCAATCCTTTAAAAAATAAAATAAAACAAAAATATATACATATATATATGAATATATATTTCTATCTATTAACCTTTTTTTCTATTTATTTATTTATTAAGTTAAATATATATATATGTATATATGTACATATATATATATATATTTTTATAAAGCATCATGTACATCAGTTTTGAGATCCAAGAAAAAGCAGAGAACTCCATAAACGGTTATTCCTTCTTCTCACTCGCTGTGGGAGCGAGAGCCTGAAAGCTCCGCAGACGTTTGAGAACCGCGGAAACGACGTCGTCCGGTTCCGACGGAGCCGGGATTCGTCCGACTTATCTCACCCCGGCCGTGACTCATGGGAGCCCGGTTGGGAGCCCGGGCGGAGAGAGAGAGAGGGGACGTCAGCCCCGGAAAGGCCAAAGATATTCTCAACAAAAGCCCACGACTGAAAGAGCTCAGTGGTCTCAGGGGGGAGGATGTCGTCAGCATCACCGGCCTGTCGAGAAGGAGAGCCTGATTGGATCCTCGGAGAAACATGGCAGAAAATCATCACATCCCGGCTAGCAGAACTTGTTCTGTCTTTCAGCGAAAGTCCTTGAGGCTTCAATTACTCACAGAAATGTTTCTGGCGCGCTGAGTAAACACTCTTGTTACTTTTGTCGACATGAAATTCTCATTTTTTTTCCCCGTGTGTGTTTATTTGCCCGTGATTGTTTTGAGCGTGGATCAAGAGCACTTCAGCTTCACGGCTGCAGGAAGAAAAAAGGGGTCTGAATTAAAAAGGGTGCCCCCTTTTTTCACCATACTCTCCTGAACACACACAGACACACATGCGTGCACGCACTCACTCACACACACACACACACGCGCGCGCACACGCACACACGGTCCACACAAATGCACGCGCATTCCTTTGCGTCAAAGCAAGATGATCTCATCTCTCCATCGGGCAGTTTGTTATGTGAGTGCTAATAGCTGCCCCCTTCCTCTTTGGCTCTGTTTGCCCCTGTCTGCCTGTCCCGCTCACTCACACACACACACACAGACACACACACACTCACACACACACACACACACACACACACAGAGCTTTATCACAGCCACCATCTTTTAAATCCACACATACTTGTACATTCATTGAGAAACGCATACACACATATTCTCGGCGCTTTGTGTGTGTTAATACCCTGTCAGGGGAATTATAACTGAGTTGGGGATGACAGTGTCTCTGGGAAATCCCCTCCGGGGGTCGGGAGCCGCGGCGCTCGGCCCCCGTCTCTGCCCCGGGCCCCCGTCCGGCGCGGAGGCTGGCCCCTCTGGTGTCACAGACCGCAGAGCCCTTTTTTTTTTTTCCCAGATCCCACATAGGTATCCTTTATGTTTCGCGAAATGCCGCTGAAAATGTGGAGAAAAAAAAAAGAGTCGTATCAGATGGACTCCATTTGAAACCATCGGGAAAAAAAAGAACGGAGGAGGAGTGTGTTCGCGTTGCGGAGAAACGTCTTCGGAAATGTTACGCTAATGCGGGGGTTTTTTGCGTCTTGCGATTATTTCTAAGTGTTCTCATGGCTGTGTTTTCACCGGCCCGCCGTAATAATCCCTGTCTGGAGGCGGTTTAAACAGGCTCTTCATAAAAAATGCCGACGTTCGCCGTCGTGGAAAAACAAAGGCCTGCATTTGTCTGTCCACGAGAAGACGGGCCTGAATGCTCCTTAAATGGCTCCTTTTAGGAGCTCTTTCATTCGATCCATTTTCCCCCAGCGGCGCAGATCATCGAGAAACGCCGGGCCTTTTCACAGCGACCTCCGCGAACAGGTTGTTTATCTTTATTCCACGCTCCTGACTCCCCCCGCCGCTGCCTCAATTCTCCGTAAGAACATAATCCCCGGCAATCTGTTTCGATATAAATCTTGAAAATAAAGAGGTCTTTTCTCCCCCCCCCCTCCAGGTCAGCTGATTGAGCGTGTCCTCCTCTCCTCCATGTTGAATCCCGGTGAGCAGTGGCAGCCGTACCGCCACCACGGCCGGACGTTCAGCCTGGAGTACCGCCTGCGCTTTCGCTGCGACTCCAACTATTTCGGGCCTTTCTGCAACAAGTTCTGCCGCGGCCGCGACGATTTCTTCGGCCACTTCACCTGTGACCCCAACGGCTCCAAGGTCTGCATGGACGGCTGGACGGGGCCGGAGTGCAATGAAGGTGGGAGAGCGTGACGTTAAAAAAGCATTACATCGCCGCGGATTGCTTTCATTTCGCACCTTGTCGCTGGACTCTAACACTTCAGTCCGACTGGATTTCCGGGTTCGTTTTCCAGGCTCAGAAAACCGAGCGGGGTGTGTGCAAACCAGGGAACGCCACAACTATGGGCGAACTGCGCCCAAGGCTAATGCTAATATTTGTCGAAAGTATTGGGTGAAAAGAAATAACAAGAGATGATGACGTCTTTTTTCCCTTTTGTTCTGAATTATCCATTGAATGGGATTTTAATGTATTTCGCCCGGGCCTGCGTTTTTCATTGTGACTTCGCCCCGAGCCTGCGTGGGTTTTCTCCCGGTGCTCCGGCTTCCTCCCACAAACCAAACACATACATGTCAGAGTCGAACCCCCTAAATCGACCGCAGATGTGATTATCAGTGTGAATGGCCGCCTCTGTATCCTGCCTCTCGCCCGACGACAGCTGGGATCGGCTGCGCCGTCCCAGAACCCTGCACGGGTTAAACGCGATGGATAGTGAATACCTTCCATTGTTGTGGCTCGTTGTTTTTACAGTTTATGGTCCTTTTGACTTGATCTTGTCTTTTAGTAAGATGAGGCGAAGGGAAATGTCAAGCTAACTGTGATGGATGGATAAGGGCTAAACGGTCTCCGCTTATGTGGCGCTTGCGAATTCATGGCATTCCCCCATTCACACGCCTGGTTTGCCGTGCAAAGGGCGCTAACTAGGATAGCGTCCGTAACTGGAGGGGATCAGAGCTTAGCTCGCTTTGCCCGGAAGAGCTGGGAATCGAACCGCTAACCTTACCGGAAAGCGCGACATGTCGCGGATTGAGCGGAGCGAAGTCGTTGGAGCCGAAGCCCCTGAACGCACCATTGATAGATACCGTTAAAACCCAAAATGGTTCCCACGGACGAAGCGATTACGAAATGTAAGGTACACACAGCATGGGAACAGAGAGCCACGTCTGGAAACACGCTCCAGCTGACTCCTCTGGACATTCGGAGGGGATTATTCTCCTCTGCTCTGTGACTCATCAGCTGGATGTGACCTCGCCGGGTGACCTCGGAGCTCTGCCATCGTGTCGCAATGGTAAAAGTGAATAGAGGAAACGGGAGTGGAAACCATGGAAACCCTGAAGGACGTGCAACCAGTTTTGGGACATCCTGCAGCTCGGCCCACCCCGCCCGCGGCTCCGCTGATCCGACTTCCTCCTCAGCAGGTTGCTGATTGGACTGCGGAGAAGCAGGATGTCTGGAGAAATTAGCCAGGGTTTGGCCGTTACCCCTTTCGGGGGTTACTGATCATGGTGACACGGGGAGGGGGGGGGGTTCCTGCAGCGTTTACATATCTGGAATAAAGGGATAGTAATATTTTCTTGAACTGGAAGTGACTCAGTTGAGGTGGCTTACATGTTGCTAATTTTCAAGTTTCTAACAAGTGTGTGTGTGTGTGTGTCCTGTATCCTTAGCGGTGTGTAGGCAGGGCTGTCACCCAGTCCATGGTTCCTGTTCTGTACCGGGAGAATGCAAGTAAGCCTTACCACACACACTCACACACACACACACACACGCACACACACACACTCACTCACACACTCACACACACACACACACACACACACACACACGCACACAGTCAGAAACATCACCGCTCCTATGGTCTAGCCGTTTTCCTGATAGTGTTTAAGCACCTTCCTCTTCTAGGTGTTATTATGGCTGGATGGGGGATCTGTGCGACCAGTGCATCACATTCCCCGGCTGCGTGCACGGAGGCTGCATGGAGCCCTGGCAGTGCGTCTGTGACGTCAACTGGGGAGGACTTCTGTGTGACAAAGGTCAGACACGTTGGCCCCGTAACTCGTGAAGAAGCAAAGGTGTTCATTCTGATCCAACTGCGCGGGGGGACGCTGTTGATAAATCACTGCTGACCTTAAACCAGTGGTCCCCAATCTTTGTTGTACCAGGGACCAGTTTTATGCTTGAAAATGTTTCCACGGGCCAGTTAGTCAAGTTTTTTTCCTTTAAAAAATTGAAAAGGCCTTGTCTTTTAGCAGAGGGTGGTTTGTCTGAATGTGGCGAAGCAGTTTGGGGTTTCAAAGCTTCATTAGCTCGTCGTTAACCGCAAACAGTGCATAGCGGGCGCGGAGCTTGTGTATCACCTGTTACGATGAACCTGTAACTTAGGTAGGAATCTTGATATTTTCTTTTAAATGCAGCTTTCTTTTTGCCGGCAGTCTGCGACGCTTCTGCCGTCTCATCGTTTGCTCTTTTCCTCCTGGAAAAAACACTCCAGCGGGTTTTGTTTCTGGCTGTTTTTTTTTCAAGGGCCAGCTTGTGGTTGCTGATGTGTGAAATGGCGTGACAGAGTGAAGTGCGGCAGTATTTTTTTAAAATAAGATCCGGGACGGTCGAACGATAAAAGTATCATATGCGCAAAGAAAGATTTTCTTTGCTGAACCGCTACCAAATGATCCGCGGACCGGTACCGGTCCGGGAACCGGGACTTGGGGACCCCTGCCTTCCAGGCCTCTGAATCCTCAGTCTCCACGTCCTCCACCGTTTCCCCTCCGACGACTGTGCGTTAAAACGTGACTTTTGAGCCATCAGTGCGGCTGGATAGCTTTTACAATAACAGAGTTTCGTGAAGGCAACACCAAAAGACTAAACTAGAGACTATCGGAGTCGGTCCATCGTGTGTAGGGCGGAGTGAGGAACTGTTAAATATATTTTCCGCCTTATGCCTCCCGTACATCCAAAGACTTTGAAAAGATTTGGAAAAGACTCGTGGAAAACTATCATCTCACACCTGCTCACACTTGTCACAAGACAAGTCTTTCAAGTTTTTAGTCTCAGACTGAGATTTTACAAAGACTGTGAATCTTACAGGGTCACTATTTACAAGACAAAAACTCGATAATTTCAGCATTTTTTCCCAGCATGCAAAGGTATTTGCAGAGCCTCCGCTCTTTCACTCCATCGCCTTTCCACTCGGTCGTGATGTGTCGGAGTGTTGACATCGAACAAGCCTCTTCCTCGACGCTCCATCCTGATCGGGACGTCCTTCGCCGTTCCCGTTCATCCATACCGCCAACAAACACCGTCTGTGCCGCCAATTATCGCTCTGACGATTGTTTGTCCGCCACGTTTCCTGTTTCCAGTTTAGTCGGAGCTCATCTATTGGCTGTCGATCGTGTTACGTCACCGTAAAAACCCAAAGACTTGCGATCGTACCAATGATGTTTCCAAGACGAGGTAAAGACCGATCTAAGGCTGCTCAGGCTACCGCCTTATACGACCAAAACGACGGGAGCGAGCGGCCACCTACGACTTTCAGTTTTAAGTCTGCGACGGTAAAAATCGTTCGGTGTAAGCGCAGCGTTGGCTGGAGAGGAACATAATAATCTGAGAGAGGTGGGAGAGTCAGACGAGGAATGAGGAGGGGGGAAAGTACCGCCCCTCCCGCCCCTCCCTGGGTGGGTGTCGGGATCCCGCGCTCAGATGACGCCACATTGTGCGGAGGAAAGGCGATACACCTGGGTAAGGTGAGGGCGTCCGGCGCTGGGCGGAGCGCCGCAAGCACCTCGCTGAGAGAAAAGTCATGGAGATCATTAGCGAGAAAGCAAAAGCTTTAATCAGCCGGCAGAGTGGAAAAAACAAACCCTGCAGCACGCTGAGCTGACCTGGATACCCCACATCTGTGTGTGTGTGTGTGTGTGTGTGTGTGTGTGTGTGTGTGTGTGTGTGTGTGTGTGTGTGTGTGTGTCAAGTCAACCAAAAGCATCTGTAGCTATTTGTCCTCTTTGGTTTATCTTTGATTTCCTGTCGAGGTCCAGCAGGGGTCAGAAAGTAGGTTCAGCCGTGGGCCACGATTTTTTCATTTTGGTTTATATTGGGGTCCTCCTTAATATATTGAGCTTGTTTGCTTCTGTTTATTCAGCCAAGAGCACAACCGACCCGTTAAAAAGTTGTAGGTTTTGACTAAGGGCGGATGCATCACGCCTGGGGGTAAGTGGATGCAAACACCTCCGGGAGTTCATGTTACTGAGCAAAATGCTCAAATTCAAAACAAACAGGTCACCTTTGTCATGGTTTGAATGAAGAGCCCTTCTCGTGGGACGCGAGCCTTACAGAATGCAGTCCCGCTCGGCGCAGTGACTTCCCAGAGAAGGCCGACGGCTCTTGTCAGTGTCTTCCGAATCAAATCAAACTGTATTGGCTGTCGAATCTCGCAGCGGGCTGGAGGGAAAACCGGGGTCTTCAGTGCAGAGAGCCGTGGCTGCGTCTCAGCTGGGGGGAGGGAAATCTAACCTGAGGCTCTCTCGCCCTCAGATCTGAACTACTGCGGGACGCATCAGCCGTGCAAGAACGGCGGGACCTGCATCAACACGGAGCCGAACGAGTACCAGTGCGAGTGCCAGGACGGCTTCAGAGGACGCAACTGTGAAATCGGTGAGCGGGGCTTCGGTTATTCTCACGTACAGCACGGACAGGAACAACAAGCCGAATACGTGACGCGCTAATGCTTGATGGGTTTTGATGACAACCATGAACCTGGCAACCCAACCGCTGTTTAGAAACAGGCTGGCAGGGCTGGAATCACAAACTCAATAAATGTTTGTCCGACTGACAAGACAGATGGAGTGAGACAGGCTACGTTCTTCATGAAATATGCTCCAAGTCAAATCTGCATGGCTGGTTTATCTCTGAAGAAGAAGGTCCCTGGTTGGAGTTTGACAGGGGGCGGGGGGTCTAAAAATATTCATCGGCGACCCCAAAGTGGCCGGATGTGAATGAGAGTGCGAACGGATGTATGTCTCTGATTCAGGGTGAACCCCGCCTCGCTGGGATGGGCTGCACGCTGACGGCGGGATTAGAGGTCCAGATCATGAATGAATGAGTATTTTACCTCCTCATTGTTGAGAATTACGTCTTTTTCTTTCCAGAATTGGACATCTTTCAAACACCAGGTCACCTGACCTATCATAGCTGTCGCCGTCGCAGTCTTCGGCCATCCAATCAAAATGAACTCGAACTCTTTAAGATTGATTGAAAAATGGCGTTATGCAGGTAATTACTGAAAGAGGCTAACTCTTGGGGGCCTCCTAGTGGATTCGGGAGCTTCATGCAACCGCAAATTCTCCCGACAGGAAACGGCCAGCTCCCTGCTTTGTCCTTGGAGGCGAGGAGCACCTGCTGGCTCCCAGGAGAACCTTGTTTGTTTTTTTTTGACCAGTTTCTCAAATCCTCCGCCCCGATCGCAAGGCGGGACTCGTCTGCTTCTCCAATAGAACTTCATGAAGTGACCAGAAGAATAAGCACGTAGCGCCGGTTCGGATGTCAGCGGCTTTGAGTTTCATGATGGAGAACCGTGACTCAGAGTCAAAAGGACGCTCTCGGCTGGTTACCGGTGGTCAGGAGGGAACAAGTCAAATGATGATAGCAGATTTGATTGAAGGAAAGCAGGGAGATGGAGTTTGCGTGGTCACATCCTACCTTCTCTTTCCCCTCCTCAGTGGAGCACGCTTGTTTGTCCTCCCCGTGTTTGAACGGAGCCACTTGCGTGGAGGATCCGGCGGGATTCAGCTGCGTCTGCGCCGACGGCTGGACCGGACACACCTGCGTGGACGGTGATTGTCAATGCTTCTAGCACACACACCAAACACACACACACACACACCAAACACACACACACACACACCAAAAACGCGCGGGCTTAACAGGTTCTCGGTGTGAGCAGAAAATCTGAGTTGGAACTGGAATGTACACAAGCCATTCCACTGTTATGGTGGTGCGTTCATGTGCGTCTGTTCATTCACACGTCAAGCTCTTTCAATCAGCTCCTTGGATTTAATCTTAAAGGCAGCGGGGCTTTAAGTTGTTTGCCGAAAATTCAAGGTTTCGCAATCTCGCCCGGCAGATGCGGGGCCTTCCGTTCAGACGCTGATCCAGATTAGCAGGATTACAGCTCACGACCGTTGACTGAATGTCACGAGGGGACAAACGAGACTGCGGTGCAACAAAAAACAAAACCTTGAGCGACGCAAAGTGAAAGGCAAACCGTAGGGGGTGTCTCTTTTGAGACGAACGGAGAGGAGCGTTTTTCATTGCTGTCTAAATTAGTCATTCAAATTCAAACAACCAGCCCCGGTGGCGATGTGCACGCGTGCGGCGACGGAGGCGCGGAGAATCAAGGAGCCTCTTTGTGTTTAAAGTACAAACAAAAACCGTGAATTCATGTGTGAACAAGCTTAATTTGTGTTGCCACTAAAAATTCCAACAGCAAGATATTCTTTCAAGATAATTCAGTTTATTCACGTGGATCCAACTGATAATAATGAGAAATTATGTTGCAGTGATGTAGCATCACTGTCTTGTTAAAATTGCCGAATAGCAACTAGGTTTTTAAATTATACAGGATCCATCCGAACGCAGTTGCAAAAAGCTTCGGCCAAATATAATAACAGGTAAAATCCCACATCGCAAACGGCATCCAAGCCGTCAGGAAGGCGCTTCGATTGAAGTAAATATAAGCTTTGCTGTAAAGGAAGCCACTGACTCAGCCTGACGTATTTCCCCTGGCAGCGCCTCCGAGCGCATCGTCGCCCTTATTTGTTTTTTCTTTTTCTCTTTTTTCTCTTCTAGACCCGCAGGTCTAGAAGACTTAACAGCTCTAAAGGAGTTTGAGCGCTAAAGCCGAGTCATATGGGGATAGCAGATCTGAAAAACCAGCAAATAGACAATTCGGATCACTGTAAAATCAAGTCAGAAATGTACTGGCAGCCAGTGTGAAGAGCTCACTGCCAGGGTGATGTGTTTAAACCTGTGTCCCCCAGTTGAAAGACTGGCAGCGAAATGGCGGGTTGTCTCCAGCAGATCCATGGTTCTTCTGTCCAGGCTTGTGAAAAGGCAGCGGGAGTCGTCTTTTTGGGTTTAACGCGTGATCATTTGCTTGCTTTGTGCACACTCATCAGGGTGGGTTGGCGGCTGTAACGCCACTCCTTGCTGCAAGTAATTGCAATCGCCCGTTCACGTCATCGGGCAGTCGGCAGCATCGCAGGTTTTATGGAACCGAGAGCAAAGCAGAAATGTTCTGTTGCTTCAAAAGCCAGTTAAACATTTCCCGCCAATGTTCATTGGGTGATAGTAATGTGTTTGCACACATTTTACGACGTTCATCAGGCTCCATGCGTTCTCATTTCGTGATTTGGAGATTAAGTCATTCGCGAAGCTGTTGCCAAGATGTTTATATTAGCAAGCCTGTAAAAAGTGTAAATCAGTCAATCAGCTTTTAGCCATTCGTGTAACAGTAGATGCTGAGTAGAATTCAATTCGTCTCAAAATTGAGCCTTGTGGAACGCCGTACTTGACATATCGAATCACCGAAAGTGATACGTTGAAGCAAACTGCGCAGGAAAACTTCCGCAGTCTTGTCAAAAAAAATGTTTCAATCATTTCTAGTAAAAGCATATTTGTCAACAAGTACCTCATACTTTTATTTTCTTTTAATTATGCCTTATTTTTTTTTTGCATTAAATGCTAATGCTAGCGAAATGCTAAATACTGCATTCACATTCGGCTTTATCGTCAAATTATATATGGGGACACGTCGGCCGTACATCATTACATATAAGATTATATTTGTTTAAAAGATGGGGTCGCTGTTTCAAAGTTAATTGATGGGATGCTAGCTTCTCTGCTGTTGCATGTCATAGGGTAGTACGCTGGCATGCTTTGAGGCACGGTTAAAGGTCAAATGTGTTTTTGGCAGTGCGGCGACCGAGCTGTCACAACAGTCTGTCTCCGCCGAGTGTCTGTGTGCACGATAGCTGTTGAGCCCCTATGGTTTTTTTGGAGTCGCCGCAGATGAGATTGGATCATACAGGTTATTTCATGTCAGAGCTGTGAGTGTAAACAAGTCGCGTTCCACATCCCCTGCGCTCGCCTCCAGCGGGTTAGATGCCGTCGCAGGTCACATACTGGCATGTAAATAAGAAAGGGGGAGAGGAATGGATGAGAGAGACAAACAGATTAACTAGGGGATAGTTTATTTTTGCTTTTGTTAGACACTTCTGTTTGTTGCTCGACTGTCAAATCTGTCTCCGTGTCTGTGTGTCCGACGGCACACTCCGGGGAATTCACAGCGAGAGAGGACCGTCTGACGTGAAGGGAGCGACGGCGATAAACAAAACAGCACGGCTCGGTTTTCAGACTAGATTTATATATACAAGCAGTATTAATTAAAGGCTGTGTTTGTGTAGAAATAATAGTTTTAGAAGGGGTGCCGCCGCTCGGCTGGGTTAGGGTTTGGAGTCGGGGTCAAGTCTGTGGAAAACAGTTGTTCTGTCGGGTTACGTAAATGAAGAAGGTTATGAGAGACAGCGAGATCGCTGCAGAAATATGCATGGGAAAAGAGGTGATGGCGCTGCAAATATCTTCAACCTCCAGCCTTGTGTTAAACACATGGAACTGTCTCCCTCTCTGTCTGCACAATTCCAGACTTTCACTTTCACAGGAGTGGAAAAGAGGGTATTTCGCCTGTTATTCGCTATCTTTGGATGATTGGAAGTGTCAGGCCATGTGTGTGTGTGTGTGTGTGTGTGTGTGTGTGTGTGTGTGTGTGTGTGTGTGTTTGTACATCCGACTGCAATTATCACCGTTTGCCCAGAAATCACAGCACCAGAAAAGAGGGCGAAAACACAGGCTGCCAAAGCATCCACATACTAATATGCAGTTCGGATCACCTGTCTGTACCATGGCGCGCACACACACACACACACACACACACACACACACACACACACACACACACACACACACACACACACACACACACACACACATACACACACACACACACACACACAAATTCAGTATGCCTTCACACACCAATTACACCACCTCCCATTACCCAGACCAGTGATTCATGCAGAGTGTTCTCCCCCTGGCTCTTCGCAGCGGTGAGGCAGTGCGATCGGAGCCCCTGCGGACGCGGCTCGACCTGCCAGGAGGTTCCCGGAGGCCACCGGTGCCTCTGCCCCCCCGGATGGAGCGGCCGGACGTGCCAGCTGGGTCAGTGGATCACTATTGACTTCGGGACATTCGAACGCATTCTGTGCTTGCCGCTCAAATAATTGAACAAAAGTTACAAAAAGTCAGAAGTACAAAACGTGGAGGGGATATATCAGTGACCACCATTTATCTGTCAAAATAATGGTAACATAGAAATAACCTATCTATGCTGTACTCTGCAGACTAAATAAAGGTTTGGAAAAAATCCGCACACCAAAAGTAAAGATAATTTATTTTCCACATAGTACAGAACATTTTTCGAGTCCAAATATGCTCTTCTTGAGATGCTTACCAAAACAAATATAATCTTATGGCGCCATTTTTAAAGGCAATGATCATGTGATTCCCTCATTTTTTGGGGGGGCGCCTCTTTTAAAATTGGACATTTTCTTCATCTTGTTTCGAGAAAAGCGCCAAGACACAGATACTCTTAACATATGTGCAGAAATGGAAGTGAACATTTTAGATCAGAGGGTCTGAGCAGACAATACATATACAGACTACATAGAGGAGAGGAAGAACCAGGCAAAAAGATCAACCAGAACATGGCAAAGACAACACGAGAAACATCCCTACGGACATGGTGTAATATCCCAATCCTCATTTCAAGCTTGTGGGGTTGGTGTTCCCAGTGTGTATATCCAGAACAGTTCACGTTTCAATAGGATCGAGGACATTTTACGGCCTCAATCCCTCATCCCTGGAGACTCGTACTCTGCAGACTACTCATAACCTATAATTAAATCTAAATAATAATCATTTTTATGATAATCGTCATCATCTTTTTTTGTGCGTCATCTTTCTTATCTCATCATAACTTAACTTAACATAATCTATAATACAAGGCAGAAAGAAAAGCTTATAATTATATGAAAAATACAGAATGTGCATCCAGCTGTTACATTATCGTCCATTAGTTACCCCCGATTCAATATCATTAATCAATAAAAGCGATAAACGGTGAGAATAAACTCTCTAGAGTTTTCGCGAAGCTTATCGACTCCTCTTATTGCTTATCCAATTCATTTTTCCCCACTCTCTAAAATTGCAGTGATTAATGGATTAATGTGTCTGCACACCACGGCGCAATAACCGTGGCTGCGACCCATTACATGCGGCGTGTTACCTGCAATGAGTTCAAGAGATTCCCCGTGGGAGAATAAACAATTTAATGGCTTTCATAAAGTTCTTTTTTAGCTTCATTATTATTTATTTAGCTTATGGAAGTAGTCCGGCCTCGAATATAAATCCCTCTCCAATGTAAATGTGACAGAATGAAGTGTGTTTTGAGCAAACCTGCTCCTCATCACTCTCCCCAAAATGTCTCTTTGCTGCAATACATAATTGGATATTGGAGGCCTGGAGTGACACAACCGCTTCAGTGTTGTTTTTGAGGTTTCTCAGAGCAAGCGGGATATGGTTTATTCAAATCGGGTTAACAGGCCTGTGATGCAGCGGTTGAGTAATATGTAGTCTACAACGGATGAATATCGAATTAAGACCCTAAATTCAGCAAGAGCGAAACCTCTGACGTTTCCGCAAAGTGAAATCAAACTCTGCGAGTCTGATCTTCTTTCATGGTTAAGTAATGTTGTTTACATTTCGGCCATGAGAACGACTAACATCTCCGAAGGTCCGCTTTTATGGGAATTTCGTAATGACCTTGTCGGACGGGTGAAATTGATTGGAAAAACCTTGCCATCCGGCCTCTCCCACTAAACCTGCGTTTGCGCGACATCTCAACGTGTCCCGCCCGAGCTGAGGCCGCACTTTGGAGCGAGAATTAAAGGAGAAAAAGCCGGCGGCATTTTAATTTTCCCATCCGCCCATCCCGAAAATCAGTATTCTGCAAATGCACTGTCACGTCTCTTTGTGCCGTGTTCATTCATATTGACAAGTTGGCTCCCTGCGGGCCGCTGAGTTAGACGGTGTGGCAATCAGGACACAGAGACACCGAAAGTATATACCTGTCCAGCGGCTCTGGGGTTATAAAGTAAAAACGAAGACATATTTCAGGTTGACAGACTCTCCCACCTCTGCGCGGCGGTGATATGTCACTCTGATGCTTGATAATCCCCCGCAGTTCCACATCGCAGGCCGGAGCGTCGCGTTACAGATTCTGCACACGTGTTGGAGCGATGGAGCCGATAACGGGTCGGGCAAATAGAAACGCGAAGGGAATGGGTCAAATCATGAATGATGTTTGGATAAACGTTTTTTTTTTTCGCTTTCGCCGGTGGCGACTTCCGGCAGCGAGCCAGAGAAAAACCTGTGGTTTTGCAACAGAGAACACACCTGAATGCACTTTCACACACACGCACACACACACTCACACACTCACACAATACCTCGGGTAGCGTGATAGGTGTCAGCGATGGCAACAGGCTTAGATTACACACTTCCTCTTCATTCATTCGGCGTTTTCTCTCTAATCCTTCGGCCACCGGGGCCCGGCCCTCGGGGGCTTTGGCGCTCCCCGACCGAGAGGGTGGGAACTCTTTCAGACAAAAATAAACAGCCTCTTTGGGAGTGACGTGTTCTCTGTTTAGCGGCGCTGCTCTGGATCAGATGAATCTGCACCAAGCGTGCGCGTCGTCTCCGGCTGGCTCGCATGTGTCCGATTTCTGTCCAACGTCAACTTCCAAATGTGACTTCGACAAACAAAGGGTTCACTATTTTTATTGGCCAAATGCCTCTTTGATGAGCAGATACTTGCGATCTAATATAAATTCAGCCTTTTCATTATTGTGCAATTTCTGCGGCCGTTTCACAACATTCGATTCTGACGAACTTCATGTGCAGTAGCAAAGTGGGACATGACCTGGGCGAACTAAACAGCTTTGTTTGATACAGTTGTTTTTTGTCTCACTTATTGGGAAACCAATAGCCGCCTGAGCTGGAATTTGCGTTTCACACAGAAATCTAACTTTGAACACCCCCCCCCCCCCCACACACACACACACACACAAAAAAATCACAGATCCAGCAAAAACGAGCGGTGAATGGCGGTGAGACAGAGGCAAGGAATTTCCGAGCGACTACACGCTTGGACGGTCTCCGTCGGTCAAATTGTGATTTCTCCTCTGACGTCTTCTCCCGTCAGACACCAACGAGTGTGAAATGAATATATGCGCCCACGCCCGCTCCTGTCGCAATCTGATCGGCGGATACCTGTGCGACTGCCTTCCCAACTGGACGGGGCCAAATTGTGACATCAGTGAGTATCAGCTTCCCCCCTTGGATATTTAGCAAAATCCCTGCTTCTTGTATTGTGCTGACTTGTTGCACCAGGCGGTGGCATCATAATTGCACACACTTTCACCAGATCATACCTGTCGCTCCTCTCTTGTGTTGTTTATTGCTTTTCACTCCAGAGATGCACATCTGTGTGACAGATTAATATGTTCCCTGGCTTGTTTGATTCCTAGGGAACAACAGCTGTCAGAGCTCGTGCCTGAACGGCGGACGTTGCGAGGTGAGAGTCGGAAATGCGTTGCTCTCGGGGATGTAATCGGTCCGGGTGGCAAGCGGATGAATCTGCTGCGCTCAGATTCTTCTCGTTCCCCCGCGCTGCCTTGCAGATATTGAGCCAAAGCGTGCAAAACAACCCTAAAAACCCCGGTCATCTTATTGAGACGAAACAGAGACAAAGATAAGATAAGATAAGATAATACTTTATTGATCCCCATAGGGGAAATTCTTTTGTCACAGCAAAGCAACAACTACCATCAAAATAAATATGAACATAGATATAAATAAGAGAGACAATTCAAAGACAAGATAAGATAAGATAATACTTTATTGATCCCCATAGGGGAAATTCGTTTGTCGCAGCAGCACAACAATAACCATATCAAAAAATATCAAAAAGCCAACATATAAATAGGCACAACTAAATTGCCCCCCCCAAAAAATATATACATGCGCAAACATATACATCCACATGTCTATATATATACACATATCTCACCTTACATGCCCATACACACATATACATATATATAAACAGACACATACCCATACCTACATAAATATATACACATACACATATGTAGATAAATAGTCAAAAGTTATCAATGAAAAAATAAATAAATGGATAAATAAAATAGGCAGCATGGTGAGCAACAACAGGGTCAAAATAGACAACAGAATGAAAGAAAAAAAAAAGAAAAAAAAACAGCAAGGGTGAGAATAGACAACCAAAAACGACAACAACAAGGGCAAGAATAGAAACAGAGAGACAACAGCAATGACAGAGATAAACAGGATGCAATGGAGTGACACCAACAAGGATAAGAATAGACAACGGCGTCAAGGCACAGCTTGTGTGAGGGAGCGAGCGAGTGAGCGAGTGAGGCGGCGGTAGCACAGACGCACCACCAACCGGCCAGAGTTGTGTGCTGTACAGATACAGGGTACAGGGTACAGATACATCTATTTTCATCAAGAAATTCCTACTGACCCCTGCAGGAGCAGGTGTCCGGGTCCAGATGCGTGTGCCCGCCTGGCTTCTCGGGAAAACAGTGCCAGTTTGGTCCAAATCCTTGTGACAGCGCCCCCTGTCTGCACGGAGGGCAGTGCGTGGAGAAGGACGAGGGCACTGCCTCTTGCACCTGTCCCGCAGGATACTCAGGAATCTTCTGTGAGGTGCGTGAAACCGTATGGGTTGTCGACAAATAAAACGTCACGATAGAAAGGCTGGATGATTTTCAGAAAATATTTGGAATGAATATAGAACTTGGAAGTGGTTGTGCAAGGTCTGCACCCTGAGATCAGATCAGGGACTCCGCCGTTCATTGATTCGTGGATAATTAACTCTATTTTAATGTTAATTATTGCGCAGAAGCTATGGGGTGATGACAGAACGGGAAAAAAAATGCTTTTTTTCCCTGTGTAATACATCAGTGACATGTGCTTTATGTGTGAGCTGCGGCCAACGGAGAACATGTTATTGTAATAATTCAGTCTGCTGGAAATAAAAGTACAAATGCGTCTCTCCCGGTGTTCTCGCCGCATCGCAGCACTGCACGCGCCATAATTCCTGAGTGGTTTTTAGACGGCGGAAGGTTGATGTGGTAATTAAATTGATACGACAGAAAGCATTCATAAAACAGGTGCAGTGCACACAGGTGATTTACACGCAGGAACTGGTTATTTCAGGGAGCATCATTAGAGTTCATTTAATTCAGATTTTCTCACAATGTAAATAGAGAAATTCGGAATTAGCGCTTTTTATTATCCTGGCCTTTTCTCTTATTCGTGTTCGGTTCTGACAACTATTTCAGATGATCATGGATCCGTGCAATCCCAACCCTTGCCAGCAGGGGGTGGCTTGCCACAGTTTGAACGGCAGGCACATGTGTGCTTGTCCAGAGGGTTTCCATGGCAATGATTGCCTGAGCCTCCGAAATCCCTGCATTGGTCCACACTGTCCAGGTAAGAAGATTATAATTTTAATTAAAAAGATCAAGGTTCAAAGTCTGTATGAAATTGGTTTTTACCTCCTCGTGTTTTTTTTTTTTTTTCCAGGCGCCATATCGGACTCGACACACGGAGGCATCAGCTTCTATATGGTGCTGGTGGGTATCCTGGCCTTGGTGGTGGTCTGCGGCTGTGCCGCCTGTGCCTTCATCCTCTCTCACCTTCACCAAAAGCGGAAAAAGCAGCAGGCCGTCCCGCAGGAAGAGGGCATCAACAACCAGAGGGAGTTTGTCAACCTGATCAGAAACGTGGACCGTCCGGCGCCCCTGCTGCCTCCCGCCGCGCCGCTCGCACAAACATCGACCCCGGCCCCGGTCCCTCGTTGCTCCGAGGAGATCGAGTTGACCCTGCCCCCTTCGCCCGCTCCCTCGCACCCTTCCCCGGCGCTGAAGCCAGCCCATGCCCACAAACAGGACATCTCCAACAGAGAGAGGGAGAAGTTGAACCGTTTTCACTACACAGACAACCAGGAACTCGAGGTCTGACCCTTGAACCCGTGGGCCTCGGATGAGTTTTGTCTTATTCTATCTTGCCTCCTCCGCTCTCTCTCTCTCTTTCTCTCTCTCTCTCGCGCGCAGTGTCCTCGCAACATCACGTCTGTGTTACATTTCTGAAATCGAGGCCTGTTGCACCCTCAGTGAGTCGGCTAGTTAAGGGAGGGACACCTGAGGAGCAAAAAGCTGCAGAAATAAGCCTTCGCGTTCTGTCGACTTTGAGCCTATTTTGACGACTACGTTAAATTCGAGCGACCGCAACCGGCGACGTTCCACTGCCGATTCTTCGGGACTCTTAAGGATGAATTCTGAAGAGCGAAGGACTTGCCTTGGAGTGCCTGAGACACTGTAAACAGAGACGATGAAAGGATTGGTGAAGACGAGAAAGTGTCCAACTGAAATGAAATTTGGCTTGTTTTCTCGTAGACCCAATACGTCTACACCGGACTCGTCTTCTCTTTTATTGACATCGTACGTCACAAATCCCAGCAGCTGGCGGCAGCTTCCTGTAAAAGTCCCCCCCCCCCCGTCAAACCCGCCATCGTCGACTCACAACGCTATTAAAAGAATGTGCATAGATGTTTATCGCCCGCTGCAAAGAGGTTGGTGTTTGAATGTGATTTCAGTTGGACTTTGGAGTGTCGTCCAGTCGTGTGTGCGAAGGGACGGATGGGAGGATGCACGGATGGGAAGACACAATAAGCGCTTCCCATCTCAATGCTTTGGAGCCTCCTGAACACTGATTTGAACTTTACACTGTGGCCTGTGTTGTCTCTGTAACACTACAGTTTGTCAAAGTTGTATGATTTTTTTTCATACCTCGTGTGTAAAATTGCTTTTTTTTTTTTGTACATAAATATACTGTACATATGGATGCCATTTTTGTACCGTGTTTCAGTCTGATAATATTATTGTATTACTTTCCTTTGTTTGACTCAACTCGCTTTCCATTTGGGGCAACCGGCACATCTGGATTGTAATAAAAGTGCATTTACCAGCCGTGTTGTGATTTTTCGCCGCCTGTAATTAGAAACCAGCAGCATTAAAGCTGCGCTGTTTCAATTACGGATCACACGTCTGTTTTGAACTCATCATAGGAATGCTGGAGTTTGGTGTACACTTCCACTGTCCATTGCTAGTAATCTGCATTTTAATCAGGAATAAGAGCCATTATTTTTCAACAATATATGCAACACTCACGGCAAGGCCTGTTCAGCGGACGTATCTGCAACAAAGAAGGTGTAGATGTTGTCTTCTCAACCCAGTTGTAAGTCGCAGTGGACAGAGGCTCGGATTAAACCGGAATATGATTTCCTGGGAAACTCCGGGAGTGTTTTATGGGCTAAATAACTTCACCCCACTTTCACTCAGCTGGGGGTCGGAAGATAATGACAGAAGTATTCCTCAAAGGTCAGGGATAGGTTTGGGTTTTTCTTAGGCGCGATTAAGGCCGGGATGAGTTGAAAGGAATCTGTTATATCAACAAGTGTCCTCACAAGGCCGGGAGTGTGTATCTGACATGTGTTATGACAAGATTTCTCGGCGGTATCATTGTTTGAGGCCCGGGGGAGGACGTTCCACGACGGACCTCATGGGTAGAAAGCTATGATAGGTCGGTGGGTCAGTGAAAGCATGAGGACTTTTGCTCTCATTGTCTTCGTCTGACACATATTTACAGACAATAATGCTTTCCACGCCAGGAAAAGAATTGGTAGGACATCTAATTGGCCTTTCGGATAGAACAAGACCGAGGTTTCTGGCAAACCGTGTTGGCTAAAAGCGAACGGTACTTGTCTGCAACATTTAGCAACCTCAGCCCTTGAGCTCATCACATGTTTGAACTATATAGCAGATGTGTTGATGATTAACCCGGTGACAGTGCATGAAAGGAAGGGGGTTTGTTTGTCGGAGCGGAGTGGAGTGACTGCAAGGTCTCGGCAGAGAAAACAAATGGCTAAATGGATGTGACAAATGTGACCTTTTTCGTCTGTGCGTCGGCTGAAAGCCGGGAAACACGGCTTCCTGTCACCGCCCCGAGAAAGAGGAAATGTAATGATGCGCACGTACGCGTGCACACAGCTGGATACGGCTCGTGCTGCACCTGCCATCAAACCCCCTCCGTCACAGATTAGAAACAATTCATGTCGGATGCTGCGCCTCGGTATGAAGAAATGGAAGTTTCGAACATTGACCTTGAAACTGTTGTGCAAACAGTCAACCGGGCTGCTTGAGAGCGTCGGACCGCGGTGAAGTGATGTCAGAGTTGATACGCGATGCTTTTCATTCCGATAGCCATCGTACAATGGGTGATTTTTGGGGGGGATCATGGCAAACCTTGAATTCAACCTTCGACCTGCGAATTCTCATCTGGTCACCCTCCGAGTCCAGGAGGACCTTTTTCTCCACATTGTCCGGAGATCCCTAAAAATATTGCATTCATGAGAACTGAGATGGGGCTGAGCTCACAGTGACCTTTCACCTCCACATTGGATCCAGTTCTTCCTTGAATCCAAGCCGTGAGTCGAGGCTGGTGTCAAGAAATTCCCTAAAAAGTCTCCCTGAGATGTCAAAAATGAAGTAAGTTTGCAAGACTTAGGATGATAATGTAGATATTCCACACCCTAAGAGGTTCTGGGACTCCCGTGTTCACCTGAATGGAACGGATGGATGGACAGCACATAAAAACATGGCTGTCACCGGCAGAGGCTGCACAAAAAGAAACAGAAAGAGATTCATCCTCCGGGGCTTTTAGAGTGAAGGCAGAAAGAACAAGCTGTCAGGGTGAGGGCGGCGGAGGCAGGCACTCAAGACGAACTATCAAGAAGAGACGCTTCACTAAAACCACAATACAGTTCTCGCCCGACCAGGTAACCATACCAACAAGAAAACAGCTATGCATATGTGTGTGTGTGTGTGTGTGTGTGTGTGTATGTGTGTTTGCTCTCGAGGGAAAACTCAACATGTTATTACAACATAGTGTATCATCCAATTAAAAAGAAAATCTGAACTGGATTCTCTGATGTTTTCTCATCACAGCAATTTCACCTGATCCACGCAGATATAACTCATTAAATTAGAGACACTTTGGCTTTCCCGTACAGGTACAAAGCAAAAACAAACCTGAAATTTTTTGTATTGACTGTGTGTAGTGGAGATGGAAAGACCGTGTCGAATTAACTTTCCAAAGCGCCGTCGGCTCCTGGACATCCAAAGTAACTAACCTGACTTTGCAAATGACAAGGGGAAAAATAATCACTGCCTGTTGCACTGTGTCTCAAACAGAAGCCGCAGGAGACAGGCTTCGAATAAACTTCAAGCTCGACTTGATGTTACCTGAAGCTCCTGCCAGTGATTCACAAGCTCCTCAGCTTCTGACAAACATTGATCTACTGGCTTTCCCGGGTCCCATCATTCTGACTGCTGCATAAAGATCTACTGTTACATGGATGCAGAGGTTCCCTTCATGTTTGCAGCCATCGCCCACATCAAGCCTGGACTTAAAGAGCGAATACTTATGTTTCGTCAAGATCTCCGTAACTGGAAAGCATTGATTCTGCGCTAAATGCCTCTAAAACACCAGCGCATGATAATTAAAATATGTCCTCATCCAACAAATGTTTGGCTTCTAAATCAAGCCTGCAGCTGATTCATATCTCAATGCTGAGTCATTTTTACCAAATTAATACCGCCTGATGGAGAAAATAATTTCATACAGAGGAGAGATCGGTGATGAAGAATTCATAAATATAAGTATTTGAAGCCGATGCTACATTACAGAGACATCTTGTGGCAAAAACATACTTACAAACACAATACAGAACACGGAATGCTGAGTTTTGTCACCATTTCTGCTTCTATATGTTTCCTTGCACCCACCAAGACAGTGCACTTTTCCAATGAGACATCAGGGCTTTGACATTGAAATCCTGTTATAACATATCTAAAAATATAATGTGACAGCCATTCAATTTAAATATTGGTTGAACATAAGAGTTACATGGGGGGGTGAAACTTTTTTCTTACCCAGAATTATTTATGCTACTCAAATAAGCTCCTCATCCTCCTGTTGATTCTTCAATGTTTTTCTTCTTGTATGGATTTTGCCACCACTTTATCAAGGTAAATGTAAATTGTTTTTGCACTGAAATTTTCCATTATATTATATTATATTATATTATATTATATTATATTATATTATATTATATTATATTATATTATATTATATTATATTATATTATTCGTTAGAAGATAATTGTAATCATCATAGTCATCGCATTCAACGCTTCTATAGTTGCACTTGTTGTCCAGCGGATGGCGATGTATTAACTGTTGTTAAATGTCAAAGAAGAACAGTTGGAGAAGAAGAAGGCGTGCGCCATCGCCTTTTGCCGACCGAAAACAACATCAGTTCGTATTAGTGGACATCAAAACTGGTACAGAATTGCATTGAATACTAAGCTAAATGTGTCGTGTAGCTGCGTTTGAAGCAGTTGTTGACGCGGTCGTGGTTAACGCGCCGTTCGTCACACCTGTGCAGGGCAGGCTCGCCTATCGTTAGGAAGCTAAGCTAAGCTAAGCTAAGCTAAGCTAAGCTCGGCTATGCTATCTCCTGAAGGGAGGCCGTCCACGAACGGCATGCCTGGTCCAGGAAGAGTGTATAAACTCCGCGGTGACTTGAAAAAAAAAAGAACCATTAAATGCGTTTATACCAGAATGAAACCCGCTAAAGAAAGTGGAAGGTTTATTATTCCTGTGTAGCAAGTACTAATTAGACAGCTGCTTTTGCCATGCTATGCCCGGCCCTTCGGCTCGGAGTGTCTTTAGCTGCTAATTTGTAAGCCAAAACTAAAATGGTTTGTAAAACGAGTTCTAGTGGCTGTTAGAGGTTCTGAAATGCACATTATAATATGTCCGATAAACAACCTATTGATAAACCGTCACCAGAGTTCAATGTATTATTTATAGGGATATAAACGTTTGTGTCGTGTCTATAATGCCAGACATTCTTCAGTATATGAATTCCACGTATACCTTGGCTTTAAAACTGTTCCCTTCATGCTTCTCCTGCAGAATTGTGTGTCTGTTTAACTCCTTATTTGTCTTCATATGAAGGGCAATGCCAATCCCAGCTTGATAGATTAAAAATAATTGCATTTCAACATTATAAAAAAATCCAGTTTTGGTCATTTGCTGTTCAGTTTCTTTTACAAATCGAAACTTATGTTAACAGTTTGTGACCCAGGGGGGAAAAATATGTGTAACAATATATTTTGGCTTATTAACCTCGTTATACTGAGTTATTCTGAGAATTTCTGCTTAACATTTATAGCAAGTACAGATTGTATGGAGCAGGAATGTCATTGAAAAGCTGTTTATGGAGCTTTCCTAGTTAAACATCCAAAAAGCGACTTGAATCACTTTACTCAACATCAGCATCGTTCCCTGTGCTGTGTATTTTTAGGCCATTTTTGTTTTCTTTCATTGTGTTTCCCCTGCAGCAGCCGTGCCCCGCCGCGCCCCCACCCCCAGCGGCGCCGTCATGTGGCAGGAGGCCCGCAAACATGAGCGCAAGCTCCGTGGCATGATGGTAGACTACAAGCGGCGAGGCGAGCGCCGTCGAGAGTACTACGAGAAGATAGTAAGATGTTTTACCATTTAGTCGGGCATTGCTTAAGGCTTTTTTTATGTGGTTTTGATTCTATACTAGAAATCTCGCTGCTTTCCACATTTACAGTTGCTGGATCAGGGTAATGTTTGAGTCCAAATAAGCTGTGACATCCCTACCAGTTTAAGTCACCAATTTTGAAGTCGTCCCCCCCCCCCTTTTCTTCTATATGTGACCTTAATTTTACGACCGCCTCTTTCTGTTAACATGACGGAAATATATAAATATCCATACCCAATACCCGTCTACAAAGGCTTGTAACCTGTAATAACCTGGACGTTTGATTTTGGTGTCTTGCTCTGAAGAAAACTGAATCAACTCGTGCATGCATTGAAAGTCTCCTGAGTTTGGGTTATCATTACTGAACTGTCAACACTGCAGTCCCGATGTCAGGCCGATTGGCTGATTCATTTTTAAAACTGACAACTAAATTGGGTCAAAGAGTATCCCCATCCACATGCTTTTACCCATTTAGCTTTCACCCAATGCAGCAGAGACATGCGGTCTTTGCCACATTGGAGAAGACTGGACTGGGGTCATATGAACCATGTGGGATGAAGGCAGCATGTATTGTCCTCTTGCTTTAATTTGGGGTAACACTGTAAATATGTATAAAAGAACTTACTATTGTACCTAATTAAGTTATGATGTAAATATTTGAGGGATAATCTGTGAGGACCTGTCATTTTCCTCTCAATTCCTTTACTTTTTGTGTCCACAGAAAAAAGATCCAGCTCAGTTTCTTCAGGTTCATGGACGAGCCTACAAGATTCACCTGGATCCTGCTGTGGCTCTGGCTGCCGAGAGCCCCATCAACATGTGAGGGAAAAATAATGGTCGTCTGTCATAGTGATGATTGAATTTAATTAATGGGTCAATTTGTCCTGTAAGTTGTTTTTGCTAGTGAAGCTGCGGGTTAGATGTCTTATTTTAGTCCAGATGTTCAATACTGATGCTTGAAGGTTGCTCTTTAACACACAAATAGAGCCCATTGTACACCTGTTTGTTTGCCTGATGTGATTGTATCCCACTCTGCCTGGCTGCAATGAATATGATCCATCTTTCCAGCAAAAGTTGTTATAAGATGTCACATTTTTCCATTTTTTTTTAATCTTGCTAATGAAGTGTGGCTTTAACACTCCTCATTTTAGCTGGAGAACAGTGTTGGATAATGAACTTGTTTAGAGGCCACATCCTTTGTACTTTATGTTGTTTTAAGGCAGATGAGAATTAGCCCTCTTGAACTGTAGCTCAACCTGTATCATAGAGTGCCCACTTCAGCATTGCTGCTCTCCTATCTCCTAGTCTTTGTGTCCAAAATCCTTTTTTTTTTTTTTTTTTACACACACAAATGAGATGCTTGGTTTCTATGAGACCTTACTGATCATTGCATTCTTTGCCTTGACGACAGGATGCCGTGGCAAGGAGATGCCAACAACATGATTGACAGGTTTGACGTAAGAGCTCACCTGGACTACATCCCCACCTACACCCCCCCACTCCTCAATACTCCGTAAGTGTTAGATCCAGTTAAAAGCACAATTAACCCCCCAACTTATCCATTGTCAATTTGTTTTTGTTTTTTTATTGCAAATTCCAGCTATACGGAAAACATAGCGTAATTGGTTTTCTGCTTATTCTGCCTCTCGGGGAGGACACGGATATAGTATGCAGATTTGTACTAGAGGTTTCAAGAAGTACGTTTGTATCCTACCATAGTTTTACCATGTATCACTAATGATACCGTGCATGCCGCGGCTCCATAAATTAAATGGTATTCGCATTTTTCTTTTGAATAAGTTAAAACAAAGCCCGATGAGCTATACATTTTTAGAGAAAGGAGCTCGCACAAGGTTGGTCTGGTTTAAGCGTTCCCTTGAATTCTTCAGGTATTTTCCTTTTCAGAGAAGCATCTGGGTCAAAATGCCCCTCCTGTGGGATAACATTGATGAAGTATTCATTAACAACCTTCATAATCAGTGGCAGGATTATTGTGATAATTAGCATTTCATTTCTTTTCACCCCTGCCTTTTTGCATGTCCCTCTGGTACCCTGTCTCCAGGAACATGACAAATGACAACATTTTTCAAGTACTTGGCTGGCGCCTGCTGCGGTTTCTGAGGGAGCACTGCAGTTTAGGGAGGGGCCACTAGATGGCAGAGGCTGCATTCCTATATGTTTCATTCCGTTCCTGAGTGCATTTTAAAGAACCACAAACAACGGAAATCATTCACCTATAACCAGCATTTTTTAAACCGTAATCTCAAAAAGGAAACCTCAGTCATCATGTAATCGATTTTCAGGAAACAGGAAAAAAATGTAAATTTGTTCCTAAACAGGTAATGGATTGAAGTCATGGTCTGTGCAGCCTTGTAACTCCCTTCTTCATTTACGTTGCTTTCTCAATCAGCACCCCAGAGCAGGAGATGGAGGAGAGGAAATGCAATTACGAACGCTACAGAGGCTTAGTCCAAAACGACTTTGCAAATAGTAAGTATTTTATCCACAGACGACATTGATTTATTTATTTATTTTTTCAACAGGAAGTTCTATCTCACCCGTGGTTATTGTATGTTAACAGTTTAATTCATATTGCATCACTCTCTAATAAGCATTTGTCCAGTGTTGGCATTGTGAGTCTGTTGGTCTGATTTGCCCTCATATCTGTTGTGTGATACTTCATTTTCCTACCTTCCCCCTGCAGTCTCGGAGGAGCAGTGTTTGTACCAGATTTACCTGGATGAGCTCTACGGTGGCCTGCAAAAACCAAACGAAGATGAGAAGAAAAAGTATGCTGTTCATAATTAATCTGGCTCTTCCATTGGCACTAGTTCGCCGGTAAAAGTCTCCACCTCGTGAATAAATGAATGGTTGATTTCATGCAGGCTGGCAGAGAAGAAGGCCTCCATTGGTTACACTTACGAAGACAGCACTGTGACGGAGCCTGACCCCCAGTCCGATAAAGATGACGACAATTCAGAGAATAGTGAATCAGAAGAAGATGAGGGTATACCTGACATCGGTGAGTAGATGGAGTTTCTACCAAATTAGAATCACAGAGAGAAAGAGGATGCGATGCTGAATCATGCAGAGATTGGCAAACGTTGATTTGTAGACATGAATGACTTCTCAAGGAGGGAAAAATGAATGAAGAAGTCTTCATGCAGGCTCAGCGACGGCTTTAAAAAGAGTGTTTGCATCTGCGCGTGATGTGCTTTTATAGATGTGGAGGTTGATGTGGATGAGCTGAACCAAGAGCAAGTGTTGGATCTCAACAAAATCGCAACCCCATATGGAATGGCTGAAGGAGACTTTGTCAGGTATTATTCTGACTTTTCAATCAACATGTCTTGTTTAGTTAAAATAAAGCATCGTGAGCATGTAGGTGGGAGAAGTAATTTTTCTGTAATTTAACTGCAATTCATCAAGCCTAATGATAGGTCAATGACAAGTTAAGAGACAGTTATATTCCATAAATATATTACATTTACAACATTTTTTTTCAAATTGTTGCTCATTTGCGTCGTTTAACCTGAGAGTAAATATGCCCAGTGATAATTCAGTGCCTTGTAATTAAACTCAATGTGACACGAGTGATTTGTGACATTGCCAAGGGTTTGCATTGATTCCTCTGTCGTCAGGAATCCTCAGCCAAGCAGTCGACTTCGATTCAGACTTCCTCGATTCATTTATTTGTGCTTTCCACATAATTTTTGTTACACAGCTGAACTTGTTATTTATCTGTTTATCAGGATGTTGAGGAAAGACAAGGAGGAAGTGGAGGCCATCAAGCATGCCAAGGCCCTGGAGGCAGAGAAGGCCATGTATTCTGTAAGCACAGAAATATTTCTGCCTCAGAATGCTTGTCATATGTCGCCTCAAAACTTCTGAAATGACTGCTTTGATCAGGGCCGTCGTTCGCGTCGACAAAGGAGAGAGTTCCGAGAGAAGAGGCTAAAAGGGCGACAGATCAGCCCGCCCAGGTAAACTTGGATTTTTTTTAAATGTATGTTGTTTGTATCGGGGCATTCAAGTGAACCACACGGCCACTGTGGATCAATTCAGATTACTCACCCGTTTATGTGGGGGAAATGTATTTATTTAAACTAAAGAGCAGATTCGGTGTCCAGAGTGCAAAATAGAAGAAAATGAAACATACCAATCACTCCGTATTTGCCAGACACTTTGTTTTGTCCTTTCTTTTGTCAAACAAATATCCACATAAATGCATCACTCTGACTCATCTTTCGGCCAGCGGCTCAGGCAGACTAACTTGTTTACGTTTTCCGAGTGCACAGCTGACCGCCTATGTATAGCGTGAGAACAGCCTCTCACAGACAAATGTGGTCGGTGCAAGTCCTTGCAGAGGAATCCGAAGCTAATGTATGCTCTGTCTTTATGTTTTACTTTAAGCTGAAAGTTCAGTTTGGGATTTTTTTTGTACCCAAACTTCCCTCCAAGAGGCTGATATTGTATACTATTCATGTTGATGGAGTTGATTCTGACACCAGATAGCATTGGAGCACTCAGTCTGTAGCAGTGAGTGGAATTGTGGGATTTTGAGAGCTATTGTGCGCTGCTGCACATGCATTGATTGCTTTAAAAAATGCGAATCAAATTAATCATGCAGCTTAATTGACCTACATTAACTTTTAAATTCCGATAGCCGTAGGTTGTTGTTTTACTTTTTTGCAACCGCTTACAACATGGACAGACACAGTTGAACCAAAAAGTTAAACGTTATCTTCATATTTCAGCTATGCCAGGAGGGATAGCCCAACGTACGACCCATACAAAAGGTTAGTGGGCTCTTTTCAAAATCCTTTTAACTGATAAATATGTCTGTTTTTTTCAGTAATTGGCGATTTGTTCATTTATTTTGTAATTTCATTTTTTCTTTTTTTCTTTTTAATTCTGTCCTGTCTCAGACCAGAGTCAGAGTCCAGCTCTGAGTCCCGGTCCCGGTCCCGCTCTCCGGGTCCAGAGAAGATCACCTTCATCACCAGCTTTGGAGGCAGCGACGATGAGTCTGCGGCGGCAGCGGCGGCGGCGGCAGCGGCAGCAGCACAAACAACTGCGCCTCACTCTGGCCACGCCCCGTCCAACTTGCAGCACCCTGCAGGTCATAGCAGGGGCTCCCGGTCGGTAACTTTCCCTCTTCCTGGCTTTTCATTGGTTACTCTCTCTTAATGTCATTATCTTGATCATTGAAAGAAGTACAGCCAAAAATACTAATGACAGACAAATACCAGTCGTGGTTATTGTGTAGGGGGGTGTAATCCTTTGGAGAGAGTCGAAGTACTAGTGCAAATATTAACGGATTACTACAGAAGGACATGGTCCTACTGCATGTGCCAAGTATAACTGCTTGGATGGTTAGCTTGACACAGTTGTGCATGAAAGACTATGGCAGAACAATCCGGCTAGCGAGTCTAACCCAAATTTTATCAGACAGAACAGTTTCAAAAAGCAAGAAGCAGAAGTTCTCTGAAGCTAGGCTAGGTGCTGGGCTGGTGTCGTTGCTGACATGGGGTCTCTGTATGCTCAGGAGACGAAGGTCATCCAGTCGTTCCCCGTCCTCTTCCTCCCGATCTTCGTCACGCTCCTCATCGCGTTCCTCTTCCCACTCGCGCCGGTCGAGGCGCGGACGGGGGGGAAGAGATGGCCGCCGCTCACGGAGTCACTCGCGGTCAAGAAGACGCTCCAGGTCTCGCTCGCGGAGCCGAGGAGGGAACGGAGGCGGCGGATCCTGGAGGAGACGGGAGCAAACGCGGTCGCGGTCCAACGACCGAGACAGAGAGCGAGCGAGGGACAGAGACAGGGACAGGAGACGGCACTCCGTGCGGAGACGAACACGGACACGGTACGGAACCGCCGTGGCCCGTCTGGCGGCGGATTTGAAATCCCAAGTTTTCTTTTGTAACACGTGCCACAGCGGCTCAGCGAGCTCCCTCCCTCCCTCGCCGCCAGGTCCCGGTCCAGCTCGCGGCAGGGGGGCAGCTCCAGGCGGGGCCGGCGGAATAGCGGAAGCCATCGTCGGGGAGACAGCAGCAGCCGCAGTCCCTCTGAGTCTCCCAGCCGCCTCAACAGCACTCCCTCCCCTGCTCACAGAGGAGCTCAGCTCTCTACAGCCACTGTCATTGACAAACTAAGAAAGTAAGCGGCGCGAGAGAAACCTCCAAGTCAAATGTTTCTTTTGTTATGAGTTAAAGGCTGGTGGTGCAGTTGTCAGCGTTTCTGCCTCGCAACAAGATGGTCTCTGGTTCACTTCCGACAGGGAGACCCTTTCTGTGCAGATGCTCGTATGTTCTCCCCCGTGTGTGCGTGGGTTTCCTCCGGGTTTCCAACCGCAGTCCAAAAAGATGCAGGAGGGCGCTTGGAGACCCCGAATGCCTAGATGAGTGAATGGTCCCGTGTGTCTGTGTGACGTGGGAATGAGTTGTATGTCTATATGCGGCCCCTGGCTGGCGACCAGTCCGGGGCCAACCGTGCCTCCGGCCCAGTGACGGCTGGAATAGGCTCCAGCGACCCGGAGGGCAGCGGTATAGATAATGAAGAAATGAATGTTTTATCGAGTCAGCTAAGACTCAAAACTGTCGAGAATAAGTACATGGGTTTTCAATGAAAATGAGAAATACAGATGTGCAAAGAGCTTTCAGTCTTTTCTAATCAATGAGTCCGGATACTTTTAGCATCACTGATGTTTGTTTGTCTTTGCTCCGACCGACCGTCTCCATGTGCTCCCTCCGCAGGCCTGATACTCCGGGTGGTAAAGAGACGGGAGCTGCCAAAGTCAGTAAGAATATGATCTAGCTGGGTTTCTTGCCTCCCTCATCCCTGACAGGCTGACATGGTTGTCCACCAGGCTGGGATGTAGAAGCCTTTGTTGACCGCAGACTAACCCCCCAACCCCCCACCCCAAAAAGGACATACTCCCACTATTAGCAGCATGACTTACTCTATTCATTCTCCAAGCTTTAAATTCAGGTATTTAGGTACCTCAGTGGAAGTCATTATTGTCGATTGTATGGTGTTTGCTTTTTTTTTTTTTAATTCTGGGTGATTTGTGCATGTATACCGTACATGTGCAGGATGTGGGCGTGCGAGTGTGCCATTTTTAAAAAAAAAAAAAAAAAAAAAAAAAAAAAAAACACAAAAAAATGTCTGCAATCTTATATGGCTTAAAATAAGTTGTTATTATCCAATTGGATGGAAACATTCTCCTTTCAATAAATATTGTTAGAAAAAT
>CAAKHD010005754.1:0-30093 GCA_901007705.1 Fistularia tabacaria
ATTGTAAAGCCATGAGAATAAAAAAAAAAAAAAAAGGAAGAAAAGAGTTAAAAGAAAAAACGAAAGGTCAGAGGTTGGAGAGGTCGAGAGGTGAGGAAACGGGTGCGGAGACAGACAGAGGCGGCGGGGTGAAGACGTGGACAGGAGAGGGGTGAGGAAGGAGTGGTGAGGGGACGCTAGTGGCTAGTGGACATGGCCCAGGCGCCCTCCATCCTCCAGACGGAGAAGGCGTAGCTCAGTCTTTCGTGGGCCAGGTAGTTGCAGCTGGCCAGCTTAGCGTCCATCTCGTCGCTCTGCAGCACCTGGTAGAGGAAGTCGATGTAGCGCGAGGCCAGCTTGAGGATCTGGATCTTGCTCAGCTTGTCTGACGGCAGCGTGGGGATGATCTTGCGTAGCGAGGCGAAGGCGTCGTTCAGGGACTGGGTGCGCTGGCGCTCTCGCACGTTGGCGATGACCCGCTGGGAGTGGAGGTCCTCGAAGGGCTGCTCGGGCCGGGGGCCCAGGGACGTGGGGGCCAGGGTCACCACGGCGGAGGGGCTCTTCTTTAACCGCTTGGGCCCCGACGGCAGCAGGCTGTTGGGGCTGCTGCTGGCGCTCTCCTCCGTCTGGCCCAGGCCGTCTTTCTTCGGGTGAGGGGATCTCTTCCGGTTTCCCGCTTGGATGATCTTCTTGGACCCCCTCTCCAGCTCCTCCTCGCTGGCCCCTAGCCCTCCTTCGGGGGAGTTGGTGCAGGACCCCTCTTCTCTCATTGTACCGTCCACCGCCGACCTTCCGCAGCCCACCGCAAAGACAGGAAGTCTCTCCTCTCGAATCAGCTCTTCGGCGGCGGCGGCGGCGAATCTCGGCGCGCGGCGGGCCGGGGCTCAAAAAGATCTCTTTCTCCGACAGACAAAGTTAAGGCTGCTGCGTCTCCATCGGACTGGACGTCCTGTTCCCTGGTAGACGGATTCGACTTGTCACATTCCCCTCTCAACCTGGCAGACAGAACAACAACAAAACTTCTGACAGGCCGGTCCACCTCTGCTCCTTTTATACCCGAACGCTGACCCAGGGCCTGCGGCCACAGCTCATTGGCTCGCGCACTTCCAGCGGGCGTGACTCGGCCTGAACAAGGCAGCGAAGCAGGAAGTGCGAGTTAGCTGGGCGGGTGATAGAGGAAGGGGGTAAGTGTTCCTCCCAGCCAATGAGGAGGGCTCGGTCTAATGTTGCAGGGATGTCTGAAGCTTTATGGGTTCCAGATTTGGGCTGGAGGGTCAATCCGCATGCACCCTCGCGTCTGCATTCTCCTTCGTTACATTTATCATTATCGTTTATCAGCATCAAGCAGAGGCATCAGAAATCGCCCCGGGCACGGAGTCAAACGCACGGGATCGTTTCAAACGGCTCCGCGGGAACCGTTTTTTGCCGTGCGACGGGGAAAGCCGCCGCTGCCGCCGCCGTTCCCTGGCTCCGTTCTTTCCTTTACCGTGAGCGTGAACGCGCTCCGTCATCCGTCGTGATGTTTACCATACTGAGCCTATAAAAGCAAACCTCTCAGACCGCAACTCAGAAAACACGGAGGATGGTGGGAATTCACTTTAGTGTCCTCGGGGGAGTTGGACTTTTGTGTTTAGAAATGACTCAGAGTATCAATTCGAGTCCTATCAACCAAAAAGGAGATTTTTTTTCAATACCTTAATTTGGGTTGTTTTTTTTCGGGAGGAAACGCGAGGTTGTGCGTGCGAACGTCCCGGCGGGAATTTCACAAGATGTTCCGCCGAGAACCTGCCTGTGGAGATCTCTGACGACCGCACACCTGACCGGAGCGCGGTCGGAAGTCCAAACAGACGGCGATAACAGCTGCGCCGGTCCTCCATGTTGGGCCGGGCGGCGCAGACAGGACCCCGAGTAACCCCTGACCTCTGTGGCCCAGAGAGCGCACTTTGCAGAGGTGAGAGAGCACCTAATTGTGCAATCCATGTCCTCGGGGCTGCGGCATCCACACATGTTCCACCTCCGCACCACCGAGCCCATCTGGGTCTGCAGCCACTTAGACACATTTTTGGCACGACGGCAGTCGTGACACAGCACGGATGACCGCGCGCGGCTCGCGTTGCTCAACGTACACCCAGTCTGTTTTTCCACCATCGCGTCCAATTACACCTCCATGCGTCACCGCCTCGCTGACTCATTTGCCGATCACGGCGGGGGCATCTGATGATAGCAAGAGGTGATGATAGCCTTCCCTTTTCGACACTTCCAAATGACATTTTTCGTCATACGGTTCCCCAAACGGAGCCGGGAACCGGCGCGGTCCGGGGGCGCGTGGCATCAAACAAATCGTTCGGCGGGACGATTCGAAACAAGCCCCGCATCTCTCCGAGACGGTGCCTGACAGCTTTGAGCTAGCGACGTGGGTGTGATTGCAACAGCCTTGGAAGGACTGCAGGGCCGCATGTGAGCAGAGCGCTTCAGAAGATTTTTGATGAGGCCCATGATTGCGCTGGTTTACATTTCATTCAGAGAGCCACGCCGAACGGAAAGCCGCTCCATCCCAGTTGGGTTCAATCAACTTGGAAGGAGGAAAAAAATCTCATCATGCCTTCAAAGTGGTGAGACAGTGAATTATGCGAGGTTGTATTTACATAACGGGCCAAGTCAACTCCGGGATTAACTCGTATTAGAAGCGGGCTTATTGGGAGCCCCGGTGGAGACAGTGGAAGGACAGGAAAGTCATTGTTGCCGAGGCTAATCTCAGGAGCTGCCGCTTACCTTCGGTGAAAGCGTGGCTCCGTGCCACCGCAATGGAAAAAATGAGCTAAGAAAGCGAGCGGGCCAACAAGAATGTCGTGGCACGGCCGTTTTTTCGCAGGAGAACAGAGAGGAGAGAATGGGAGAAGAATAAGTGAAGGGGAAAAAGAAAAGGACAAGAAAGGAGAGGGAGAAAGGGGGGAAAAAAGTGAGGCTGTCCAAACAGAACCAGATGCAGGAGTGTGGAGGCCCGTTTGATCTCTGTCCTCGTCGGCTGATTGATGTTGCACATTTCATTTTCTTGTCAGAGTCCTGACATAATGTTTCACTAAACACTCAGGGCCTGCTCTCCTCTCCGCTTTATTTCCACAGGGGTCATAATTAACCCTTTCTGAAGCTGAAAATAGATCATAGATATATCTATATATCAATATCTAGATTGGCTTACACACACACATCGGGGAGCTTAGACATCAAAGAAGGCAGATACGTATTGTCTCTTCGGGTCTCTCCGCCATATGGTTCGCTCTGAAATGAAATACTGCCCCGAAGAGCGGCCATGTTGAAACTTTTGAAGTGCCCCGGGTTAAAAAAAAACCTGAAAAAAAAAACAGTTTCTTTAAGTTCATAATGCAGTCAATTCAATTACCATCATATGGCAAAAGGTCGAGGCGCTCTGGTGATGCACTCAGCTCGTAGGTGCGCAACAGTGTGACCAATCATAATGGATGTGTTTGGAAATCCATACAGGCTCAACAAAAGGAACCAATCATAAAATTCCTCCGAAGCCTCACCCTGGGAGTTTCTTCACCCTCTTGGCTGCTGTTATTGATGTTTGCTCACAGCAGCCCCCGACCCACGCATGCACACACAAACACACACACTCTCACATGCACGCATGCACGCGCGCACACACACACACACACACACACACACACACACACACGCACGGCCATGCATACACGCACACTCAAACACCCCCACACTTCTACACCCATCCTGCCACAGCTCCGTCCCTCCCGAGGAGCCTATAGTGGCATAAAGGCAGACATCTGGGACCCATTTCCCCCCTGGAAAAGCCCTTCCTGTGGGGTATCCACTTAGAGTGTTTCGGGAGGCGGACAACGGGGGGTTTAGGGTGAGGGTGTATGTTTGGAGTGGGGCGGCGGCGAGGGGATTGGGTGGGAGGGGAGGTTTACAAACTGATAATGAGGACGAGAGGTGTGTATGATCGGCGGACTGAGTGCGAGCTGAGTGTCGATGAAGATACTGGGGAAAGGGTTTGACCTAAAGGGAGTCCGACTCTCGGCCACCTTTTCCGGTCGGACTGAACACTTTAAGCGTTTTAGTAGAGTTTCTGTGCTTTTATTAGCATGCCCGCTGCACAGACCGTGTCGCTTAAATTAGCAATACATAAATTCAGGCCTCTCATCCGACCCACGACTGACAATGAAAGACATTTGGCGTCAACGCAAAGACGTGAATAGTCATGAAATTGTCAAAATTGTGCAAAAACTAATCCGCATCACATGACGGCCCGTCAGGTGTTGAAATGCTCTCAGTGTTTCTAATAAACTTCCCTCTCTGCACAGACAGATGGGTTTAAGTAGGTCAACAACCAGAAGCTGCTGACATACTGATAAGCTTCTTGGAGAGTCTCCATCACGGCCGAGAACAGATAGAAGTGTTGTTTTTGTTGTTTCACAAAAGAAGGCACGTAAAATGGAAAGTTGTGTGGAATATGAGTTTTAAATTCATTAAACAACATGCGAATTAGCACCCAGCCGGACTTGACTTCAGTTCTAGTACCGGAAGTCCTTCCGGTCTGAGATCCGTATGCTGAACTGCGTTAAACTAGCCGGCTTGTGTCTCCGGCCACTTCCGCATTCATTGGACTTTCACATCAATTTAAAATGTTTCTCTAAATGTCAAACATTTCTTTCAAGCCTGACACTTCAATTAAAGTCTGATTCAGAGAGAGAGAGAAAAAAAATCACAAAACAGCCTCTCACATTGAATGTATCAAGAAATGCTAATTGTAAGAAGCTAAGTTTGCATGTTCGCTTTAGCTGCTATCCCGCCTGGCTCTGATTAGCGTCGCCGGAGCCGGGGTCCGTCTTCGGCACGATACGCGCCGTTCCGGAGCCGGGATCCATCACGCTGGGCTCCCTGGGTCCGGAGGAAGAACCCCGTAAGTTTCAAGCACAAAACACGAAACAATTTGTACCATATTCCCACATTTTCAATTCCGTTTATTTACACGGACCGAACTATGTCATCCCACTATAATCCAATAGAACTCGAGCGGGGTTCCTCTCGCACTGCTAGACGCCCCGGTCCCAAAATTTATTTTGAAACTTAAAATAACATCCAAGTGTGTTTTCTTTTTTTTCTTTTTTTTTTTTTTTAATAAAAGTTATCAGTAAACAAAAATGCGTCCTCTTTAAAAAGAAAACGCACGCTAAAACTATTCCACGTCATACGGCAGTTTTCAGCGTCAACTACCGCACAAGTCATTTTACTCTAAAATTATGATGATTTTGTTGAATTAGTTACGTCTATTTAGAGAGTGGTTAAATCGCTGAAAGCCCATTTTCTTTAAGCTTTTCTCGCGAAAGATCAATTGAAATGCTTTGTTTACATCTTTGACGTTACACTTCCACGTCGTAGCCGTATCCCACGGAGACAACGCTGCGCAAATGGCGTTTCACAAAATTGAATTAAAAATAAATAAATCACAAAAACAGCCCCGGGAGTCAGCTGGGATAATAACACATGGCTTTATATGATACATCTTATCGTGTACACTTGACAGATACTACTGATGCTGCCTTACATTTTTTGCTAGCATTTTACAGACGTGAGCTAGTACATTAGCTTCAAGCGTGAGCATCCCAGATTAGCCTCTTTTTATGGAACTGTGCGTTACAACTCTGGTTGCAATTCTTGGAAACAACAATTAAGCAACAAAAAAAAAAGAAAAAAAAACAGTCCCAGTTTATGACTTCAAAGGCTTCATGATGAACTTCTTAGAGAAAATAGTATTTACAGCTTGAGACTGATCAAAGTTAGCAAGATTTATTTTAGCGTCATTAAAGCCACCCCGTGATGGATGCGGCATCAGAAACAGGAAACCGAAGCCTCGGTAACGTAAAACTTGTGTCCGTGAAACTGTGAAGACGTGACGGCGAGTGAGGGCTTGCGTTCACGTTGCATCATGTCCACATGTGTAAACAGCAGGTCATATGGTTTGTGTGTGCCGCTGATAATGCGAAACACACACCGGTTCAAGTGTTAGATGGGAGCCTCAGCGCGACTGATCGTCACAAACCGGACAGACGTGTGTGTTGTTTTTCTTTTTAGTTAAGGGGTGGAGGGGTGACCTTTTTTTTTTCTTCTTTCTTTCACTGGATTTGATCTATTTATATCACCTGAAAGTCTGTCTCGCTGCTGAGCCAGCTGTTCAGTGTCAATGTGGTAGGTTGACGTTTTTGCAGCAACGGCTAAGACGGAGTGAGTCAGCAGTCAGACGGACCACGTGGCCCGCTGAGCTGATGAGGCCTTCAGCAGAGCATCTGGACCTCAGAAGTCACTTCAACGTAGCAGCGAGGTAGAATCCCAGGGTCCATTAACTGCGCTTAACTTTTGAAAGTATAATCAAATGAGCGAAAAGGAAATGCTCTCCATTCTCCGCATGTTTCCGTATAAATCTGATAAAGCCGGCGCGCTTCTTTTTTTTTCCCTCTCTCTCTCTAGCGAAGACACAAATGTATGCTAAACCTGCAGAGGTCTCAAGACTGTTTATACGGAACATCAAACCCGGCTGGAACCTTGAATATGTGCGATTTTTTAAATTCCTCGCCGCATGTTTGTACCTCTTGAAGCACAGCCACTTGATCATAACCACAAATAATTTTAAGATCATTTCCCCTTGATAAGGAGTTACATTGCGCTGTCTCTAATCTCACACTTCAAATAGTGGGTCTTGGAAGCGGCGTCGGGCGAGGATCACCGGGATTTGACACTGTCACGCATCCACTGCAGTCGGTGGTACAGTGGAGCACTGTCTGTCTGCAAGGTACAGAGGAATGCTGCGTTTCTACAACAGAGCTAATGCATTAGAAACATCAACAGAGCTCTGCAGCCAGCTTCAAAGGGGTACGCCTTCACATTGAATCAATCCCCCACTTCCATTAGATTAGGTGATCTTACCAACGTTACATTGCGCTAACATTTCTTTATGGTTTTTCAAATCCCTCGCTCTGGTTCTGGTTCCCCCTGTGAAGCCACTTCAAACAGCCTCTGCCATGGCATATCCCTTTGTGTTCTCAAACAGCAAATATGTGTCTCTCTAAAACGTTTCAGATGCAGCTTGCAGCGAGTCCCAGAGGCGCAGGCAAGACGGACGCACCGGAGACTGGGGAAGGAAAACACGGAGCGATTGTAAAGGTAGTGCATCAATGGGCAGAGACAGAGCGAAAGAATAAAGGGGTGAGAAGAAAGAAAAATCAGGAGAAATTGTGCGGCAGTAAATCAGTGTGTTAATGAGCGACGAGGGGAAGGAAGATGGCTGCAAAGGTCTGCAAACATATGTTTCAGTTTGTAAATAAAACAGTAAATTGCTATGGATATTGCCTAAATATCTGTGGGTTTTGTGCCACAATTTGCGGAAGTTCCTCGGAAATCATTCCGGGACAACCTTCTGAAAATGCCAAAGCGGCTTCTTAATGTCAAAGAGGCCATCTGGTTTTCGACCAATTCAAGATGTTTGCTTTTCATTTTGCTTCCTTTTTTTTTCCCCCTCTGATGCTTCCTTTTTTAGATCAAGGGCTTCGGTTTTCAATCAATAATACCCACGTTCATATGTCGCAACTGAACCCTTCACACGTCACAGACGCACGAATTCCTGTTCATTCTCAGGAAAGAGCCTTTACTCATCGTCTGTGTTGAGGTGTTTTTCAGACTCGCTGGTGTGATTTATGGTGCCGCGTACTTATAGTACGCTCCTATGAAATAAAAAAATTAAAAAAGAGCATCTTTTCCTGCGCAAATGTAGTTTTTGTGGATACTCGAGGTGTCGGGGGGATTGGAGCTAACAAAATATTTAGCTTTGCAAAATTCTACCCACAAAGACACTAAATACCTCCCTTTTTTAACTTTACACTCGCATAAATGTATACACCGACAAAGCACCACTGAACTGTTTGATTTCAGTCAGGTGCAGCCTTTACCCACAGATTTTCCCATCTGCGCTGAGAGGCAGACAGGCCGACCAAGTGCATTTTCCGGCCGTAAAAGTCAGAAAACAGGTGAAAAACCTCATTGAAGTGGAAAATCAAGCATTGACAGTTTTCCGTTCTCTGGGAAAAAAAAAAAAAATTGGGGGGGTAAAAAGAGGGAATGAAACGCATACATACGGCACAATTCTAAATCACATTTGGGGTCCTGAGCTTGTCTTGTCCAGGCACACATTGATCCATGACGGTGTCGGGCCAAACCGAGAGAAGTGCAAAAAGTAATGTGCCGAGCATGTAAACGTCAGCGAACCCCCTCATTAATGCGAATTGGCCGTACCCAACTTTAGAACATTTCTGACAGGTTTCGGCATCCGGCTTTCACCAAGGAGTCAGACGGCCTTCCAGCTGGGTGACACGATGCCATCTGCTGGATTGCCTCGAGACATCTGCTGGGTCGGCAGCATTTTATATAAGACGAGGGTTTCTGGGGCTGAAATGCCGCTATGAAGTCCCCTTGAACTGCCTGAATGAAGCAGGATGCGTACAGAACAAAGAAGCCACCTCGATAAAGGGAATTTCATTGTTACACAAAATGAAATATTATTTAAATAAACTTAATCCGATCCAAACGTCGTCTGTTTGAACAGGCACTCCGGATTTAAACAAAATGCTGGATTCTAATACTCACTGTGCATGAGGACGATAATCCGTCCAAGGCCTCGACGAGTCACACTGATTATGATAATGCTGGTTTCGTTTGCCACGAATGCAGGATATTCAGCTTTGACCATGTGCATTTTTAATGTTGTCACGCTCACACCTGCATTCAAACATGCATAGGAGACCAAATAGTGCTCGGTGAAAATTCTAAATACCCACTCGACCGCGAGAACTCATTTTAAATGTGCAGCTTTAAGAGAAAGGAAAACCTCCACCCACTCAAGGTGTAAGTGCGGACAGGTGGATGTCCCACAAGCCCGATATCGTCATCCCAACACGTGTGCGCAGTCAGAGCAGTATTTTCCCTCCACGGCCCGAATGTTTTAGTTTTTAAATCAGCTGTTGCAAAGTTAGTAATTGCGGCTTTCCAGCCATCCAGTTGTACAGGATGTTTAGGATATTTGAAAGTATAAACTATTGTTTCCAGCCTCGCCGCACTCTGCCAGACAACGTTCAACACTTGAGACGACTTCCTTCCTTGATTTGGGTAGAAAGGAGTCCTATAATTGAATAAAATGAGACCCCTCCCTCTCTTTACATACCACACAGACACACACGCATTTTACAGGCTGGTATATAAATTTAATAGGATGCATTTGGTTCTAAAACCCCCAGCTTGCTCAGTGGAAAGTCAGCCAGATTGTTTTTCAGCTTCTTAATGTTGACGTTTTAAACGGCCAGATAAAAAATGTTACCATGGTGATTTAACCACAACATCGCAACTACCTTGCTGCAACGAGGCTCCGGGGGCTTTCAAACAACCCAGCGTGATGCAATTAAGGTATAAGTACCCCGAGAAAAAAAAAAAGAAACTCCTCAAAACATAAAGGGGGTGGAAGAAAGAAGGTGAAATAATTATAGCGGCAGCTTGGAAATCAGTTCCTGATATTTGTAAACTATGTTCGCAGGACTGTGAGTTGGATGTCGGAGACACATTCTTCAGCTGATGCAGTCCTGGAAACGGATCACTGAGTGAGGAATAATGCACCAGACGCTTGATTGTGCCGCAATAATTCACTCACGCATTTTTCACATTAGCTTCAAAGTCCCTTTTATGAACAAAATCATAAAAAAAAAAAAAAAAAAAAAAAAAAAGGCTGCGACCATCCCCCACGCTCCCTTTGAGGGGTTAAATAAGAATATGGAATGATTGGCCCACTTCAAAGTGCAGGTTATTGCTCTGCAGTTACTATTGTGACTGCAATGCTTTGGGGTGTTTTTCCTTCATAAATGTGTCTCGGGGGGGGAGGAGGGAGAAGTGTTTCATTCCTCTGGTGGTGCAAATCCCACTTTAATGCCCAACGCTGACCCCCGTGGCCCGGGCTCAGCCAAAATAAGAGTTTGTAACACTTTATATCTCGACTCTGCCATCTTGTCAGAAAAGCCATAAGCCCCGCAGAGAAATTAAAATCTTTGTTATTCTGTTTGTTTTTTCGACGCCGTTCAGTTCCATAGAAATATGCACGGTAATGCTGAATTTCAAAGGAACAGAAACCGTGAAGGCTTTCCCCCCTTAAAAAGAGGAAGAACTAATAGCCCGTGGCGACGTTCTTCTCAGATTCCATGCAGAGAACGAGAGATAGTCAAAAAAACATTTTATTACCAAGGAGAGGTTGGTCTTTGAAAAACAGTACATTCAGTCAAGTGAGACGTGGACACAGAACGCCACCTCATTTTAAACCCTGTCATGTACAGATTTTGGAAATGCGGCGAAATAATCTCATTGAGCAACGGGAATAAGAGTCACGTCGATGAGGAAATCAAACATTAATATTTAAGCATGCACATCAGCGGTCTCCCTGCTGCAGACAGCTGACACCTCACAAGAGGCTTCAGAAAATGCGAGCAGCGCCCAGTTTCACAAATCTGTTGTCACTTCCGATGACTAATAAAGGTATTACAAAAATCGCTCCGTAGTTAAAAAATCCCAGTCGTACCTCGGATATAATGAGCCAGGACATGTGGTGCTGATTTAGAATTGCTCGTGAAAGCCCTCGTGCCGATGGCTGACCCGACTCCCATCATCGGCGAGATCCACTTCCCAGACTCCTAGGTTAAATTTCACCATGTGATCCGTGTATGCGCGGCTCGTGATGGAGGGATTTCTTTTTTCTTTTCTTTTTTCAACAATTACTTCATCAAACAGAGATGCGATATCACAAAGTCGGGGTGCCGCACAAACTTCCTGTGGTATTGTTGGAAGAGTGAGCCCCCCGGTGGTTATTGCATGGAACTGCAACACGATTACCACAGTTTCAAAGCAGCTAATCCTACAATTTGGATCGAGAGAATAAAATCTATCAAGGCTCATAGAAACAGGGTTGGATTTGTCAGCTGGTCGATTTTGACTTGCGCACGTGATGAAAAGGAAATGACACCCTGGCAGAGAAGGCAAAAGGATCATCGGGGTCGAGGGGTTCTCCCACAACACAAATATCAGCTCGTGCCTCATCGATTCACTTGAGGGTCCTTAGAAGTCACTGAGGATGCTAATGTCTGCAAACTCTTTCCTGTAGCGGTGAGCAGACACGGCCAGCAGGGAGGACCACTTCAGGCTCATGAAGCTCCAAACAGCGGACAGGTAGAGGCTCTGAGGGTCCGTCAGGGCTGCGGGTAAGAGACACACACTCGGGTCAGCAACCGAACCGCTTTCCTTCATTGACGCAAAAATATTCCGCCGAGGGCAGAAACGGAAATAGTTCAGTGGATTCTTCCAGAGGAAATATCCATGGCGACATGTTTTGTTGAAGTCTAACTCGTCATCCTTGTTCATATCTGATGGCTGACTTCCATTTGGCTCCCTCCGGATCTGAGCGTTCAGTGTCAGTTCACTGGAGGCTGAAGGGAACTATCATAAATATTAACGACAACGGAAGCGTTCCACCTGCAGATTAATAGAACGGTTAATATTATCTGTGGCTCAAAGTGCAACTGATGACTTGCGGATCAGCACGGTGTGACCTGCGTGACCCCCGTCACCCCATGGATCCCAGACGCCATGAAACGGTGACAACTCAATACTTTACCTTAATTTTTCCCTGATTGTTGTTATTTCATTGCCGGTGCACGTCTTGTTCGGATTGCTCAGATTTCAATAATCGCCCTCCGGTTTGTTTGATCCATTTCAACACCAAACAGGATTTAGTTTTCCATTTCAAATTCAGTCATTGCATTGATTGACATTGCTAAGTGAAGGTAACGTTCTGTTTGTGAGCCCGGAGTGTGGGTTCTTTAGTTTTTCTATTTCTATGTTGATGACGAAGAGGACCAGGTGAACTCGCGGCGCTGTAACGAAGGCCGAACGGACTCGGGCCGACTCACACTCGTTGTTTTGGATGGCGACGGTCAGGAAGGCGATGAAGGCGACGACCGCGAGCACGGAGAAGAAAATCCCAATGACGAAGAAGAACTTGAGCCCCTTCAGCCAGGTCCGCCAGTAATCCTGCAGGTACATGACGTGGGTGATCAGGGCCCAGAGCGCCAGAACGCCTGGCAGAAGGAGCAAACACAGCGGATTCACTTCAGTTACACAAAACCAAAGCACAGATACGACTGCATTCCCCCGGAGGCGGTGATTTCCAGTGCGTCACGTCGCACCGTTATTTGAATACATGAATATGCGCAGGGTAAATCTGAAAAATATCCCTTGAACACATTTAAAAGTGGTTTTAAAGATTCTCTTTGAATGTATAACTTTGAAAAATCCACAGTCGGTCACGGTTTGCTTTTATATTTGGAGAGGGGAATTTCAGGTTCCATCTGCAGGAAGAACAACGAGGGCGGTTTTCAAAACCCGTGACGTGAATTCAGGGGCATCGAGTTGACGTGACAGCTCCCGAGGGCAAAGTTGGGCGAGCTGATGACATGCCATCAAAGCGATTGACCGTGTGTCAGAATTAGGCGAAGGTCAATTAAACTGGTTGTTAGTCCTTTTGGACTTCCTGAGATAACGGCAAACATCCTGTCCGCTGATGACCGGATGGGAACAGCTGTAAACCCATGGCAGCGTGAGGTGTTTGTGTGTTTGTGTCAGCAGTAGATGAATCATGATGCAGCAGATCCTCCATGTCCCAGTTACTCAATGGGCTTCTCTTCCCTCACGGGGCTCCCCTCTGTGGCAACAGTTAGCGTGACTTCAGCGAGTCGTGCCAAGCAGGAAGCGTAAAAAAACGATCGATCGCATCTGCTTCAGGAGAAGAAAAGATAGGCCAAAACAAGCCGGAGGCGGCTTTTCCTTTCGGAGGGTGAATTCCAGAAGGTCCACCTCTCGGACCGCAGCTCCCGTCGGGACCCTTGGGCTCTGATTATATATGATCTGGAGCCGGTGAAAGTGAACCCTGTGAACTGACAGGGCCAGAGGTCGTGCGGCGTAGATTCCCCGCTCAAAGGTTGAGTCAGGGAGAACAGCTTGTTGCATAAGTGTCCGCTGAGTTACTCGAAAAAGACCAACCGGCTGAGATACAACAGATGTGTAAAAAAAAAAAAAAAAGACATTTAGAAGAGCAGCGCGTGGAGACTTGGAGGTATTACACCTGCAGAACAAACGGTCCTTCATACCAACAGCCTCCCCGTTCCTGCACCGAGTTGCGTGTTAGTAAACACCGTGCGTGGACGGGCGGTGTGTGTGTGTGTGTGTTTGTTTACCTGACAGCCCCCCCATGGCCGCGGTCCACGGCTGGCCGAACGCGACGTTCCACGACAGGAAGGCGGAGAAGCCCATAAGCATGCCGAACGCGGCGTAGCCGATGTGCAAGTACGTCTTGTTCACAGCCATCGCGGTCGTCAGTGGGAGGCGGGCTGGCGGCGGCGGGGCGATCGCGGTTTTCAGCGGGCGGAGGGAAGCGAGCCACGGCCGGGCTGGAGAGTCAGGACCACTAGACGTGACCGCGGCTGCAGGGCCCGCCGAGTGACTGCCGCTGCTGCTGCAGGAGGAGGCGGAGGAGCGTAAACATGACGAGGCGTTTCTTGGGACCAGCGCGTCTCCCGGACGGACACAATGCTGCTTCGACTGACTACGTCATCACGGAGGGTTGGGGGGGGGGGCAGCTCCCCCTGTAGGCGCAGGGGGGGAATTACATCCAGCGTCTCGTTTGAATGTGTTGTAAAAATCAAGCGTTTTCCTTCGCAGCAGCGAATCAGCCTCCTCCATCAAACCCCACTCTCTGCATCCTCCTCTCACACCAGCTTACTGCATGTCCTCCTTCACTGCAGCCATACATCTCCTCTTTGGTCTTCCTCCAGACCTCCTGCCTGGCGGTTCCAACCTCAGCATCCCTGTAACAATATATTCAGTGTCCACCTCTCAGGGACATCTACCATGTGCTGTCCCTGTGATGGACTCATTCCTTCTCACTCCCGAAGAGAACTTAGACATCTTCATCTGTGCTTCCTGACTTCTCCTCAATGCCAGTCTCTAAACGGTACAGCATCGCAGGTCTCAACGCTTCCTTTCCTTTCTGACACTTCTCTCCACCCGTTCCAACCTGCTTGAAAGTGTTCCTCCGCCTGGGAATATAGTCATTCATTATTTACACTGTTAGCAATTGTTTTGTTTATTTTTGTCCCACTAATTTGCGTTCCACTTGACTACATCACCCTCAAATAGCCGTTCAATAAGTTTAGCATGTTGACTGTAATGCAGGTATATGAGCAGTATTGAGTTTTAAAGTATTAAGCTAAAAGCTAATAGACCACTTTCATGTTTTCCCCTCCATGTGTGCACGTATCAGTGCTCATGACAATCTTGAACGGCGCTCTCAATCATTTAAGTCAAACTGAATCTATGCTTTGACACTTAAAATAAGCCGGAAACCAAAACTGCAGAAATGTTTGATGCAAACTGGGCTTTCGGATAGGAATGGCCAAAAATGATTGACTAAAGTAAGGATAGCGTTTGATTGTGCATCGTTACGAAGAAATCGAGTCCTAAAGAAAATGAATGTGATTGTACTTAATGACTCAGCAGGGAGAGAAAACCTTCAAAACCGTCCGGGGTGCCGAGCAGATCACCATCAGATCTGCCGAGGTCCCTCAAAAACCACACTCGAACAGCATGTCATCAGATCCAAAACACTCTTTATGTGACACCGAAGTTTCAAGCATGTCATCTCTGGGGGAAACGATACAGCTGACCTGAATATTAGGGAACATCCACATAGACTCTGAAGTGTTCTAGTCTAAAACGGTGTTTTCAATCAGAATACTAACAACATCACACATTTACCACTTCCCCTTTGACCGTCCCATATTTGAATCTGTGCTTCGTTCCTAAACCAGGGATCTCTCAGAAGGAAATATTCCGTATTATGTTCCTCGATAGTTTTGACAAAAAGCGTTTTGCTCTTCATTTGTTTCAGTTTGTCTGAAGTAAATGTCAGTCCGATGTACGAGAGACAAGTCAGCTTCAAATAGTCTTAAATGCTTGAATGTCAAGCTTGTATGGGGCCCTGAAGAGGCTAAAAACAGTTCATAAAAACTCAAATTGCGGTTTTAATTGCGCTGGAGCCGATGGTCATTTCCAGGAAATTGAGCCCATTAAAAACCTATCACTGCCATCAAATTACAATACGATGGTCTGAAAACAAAAGTGGGCCTCAAACCACATATGTCCCCTCCCTTAAAGCAAAACTAAATATGGAACGATTGCTGTAGAAACACATTTGGGATGAAGTGGCAGGTTGGGTTCGGAGCCACGTGTTGCTGATGGAGGGAGCCGGGGCTTCGCTCGCTGCAAATCATCAGATCACACGCAGACTTTTAAGGCCCGTGGCTGAACTAACCGTGTTGTCGATTGACCTCTGAAAGTCCCGGATATCTCAAACCAACAGCTGCGTTATGACGGGGAATAGCTGAAGGGAAACAGACCGGGAGCTTTTCAACCCATTGATTGACATCATTTTAAACTGCCTGGCAGGAAGTAATAGAAAAAGAAATCATCCAGCTGCTTTTTCATTGTCCTGATGAAGTCCTCGTCTCTGTAGATTCGTTGGACGAGTACGTCTTCATCAGAGAACAGCAGCAGGTCGCACCACGACGTGGCCGTCACCATCATCTCTCCCTGGATGTGCCAGTAGTAGGTGTGGGTCTTCTTGAGGCGCAGGACGCCGTCCTTGCAGATCAGGAACTTGCAACCAGCGAAGCTGCCGAGGGTGGTGCATTTGACGTGAACCAGGCCGAAGCTGGGGTTCTCCTTGGGGTCGTAAACCAGCCCGTCGGGCTGCGCTCCGAGCCACGGGGCGTTCGGGTGGATGACGAACCCGCAGGAGGACCTGTTCAGACACATGTTCCGGCAGTAAATCCGAAGCGCTTCAGCTTTAAGTTCCTCCTCCATCTGCACGGTTTTGCAGCGCGTCCTCCCCCTCAGTATCTTGAACACCAGGTGCTCGGCGTGACTGCGCCCTGGCTTGAGTTTGCAGATCTCCCCGAAGCGGCTGGTCAAGCGCATTTTACGCGGTTCCTCTGCTTGCCCCTGGTGCTCCCGCGTGGCCCGCTCCAGAGCGTGCGCCGCCTCCCAGTCGGTCTCCATCAAGACGTTCATGTGGTGCTGCTCTTTGACGCTGAGAGTGGGAAAAGCGGTCATCGGCCCGAGACTGTGATCCATCAGCGGAAGGGAAGGTTGAGGAGGGGCGTCGTCGTAAACCGTGTAGTCCTGGCCTGATGGCAGGGGACACTGGTAGGACAGTGGGCAACCCGTGGGGACTTTACCAAACGCACTGTCCACTAATTCCACTTTCTCTGTCAGGCCAATCTTTGCTATCAGAGGCTTCTGGTCCTCTGCAAAATCCTGGTAGGCTAGAGTCAGTCGTTCCAAGAAGGACTGACACTCAGCCGGTTCGGAGATGAAAGACTTGAAGGGCATCGTCCTGTAGACAGTCAGATGTAATTATTGGTTACCGTTTTTTTCCCCCCGAAGGACAGAGCGCACCGGGATATAAGCCGCACCCACTACATTTTAAAAAGAAAAAAAACAATCTTTTGCATATCATAGCTGCACCGGACTATAAGCCGCAGATATCCACGTTGTGAAATGAGATATTTACACAGAAAGAGTTTGTAAATGTTTATTTACATACCTTGATTGTTTCCAAACGGTGCCTGTAACAGTAAAACGCGGTAAAACGGCCGATCGACCAGAACTGAAAAGTCATTGATGGCTTCCTTCGTCCTCATCCTGTGCACTGAAACCACTGAAGTCTTCCTCTTCAGTGTCGGAGTTGAAGAGCCTCAGGAAATCTCCGTCACGCACCTTTTCGGTCTCTCTGTCCGTGTCGCTCGCAACGTCGCTTTCCTCTCGAGGCGGAGTTTCCTCTGAGGTTGTGCTGTCCTCTCCGCCACGCAGCAGACCGGCCTTTCGAAACCCGCTGGTGATGGTGGATTCTTTCACGCCGCTCCACGCCGTTAGGATCCACTGGCAGACCTCACAAAAGGATGCTCGTCGCACGAGGCCGGTTTCCTCGCCGCCGGTCATCCAAGCCTCCCACTCACCTCGGAGTGCCGCCTTAAACGCGCGGTTCACACTGATGTCGAGTGGCTGCAGAAACTTGGTTGTACCTCCAGGAATCACAGCGGGAATGGAGTTTGTTCTCTTGATGGCTGCTTTCACAGAATCTGTTATGTGGGCCCTCATACTGTCCAAAACAAGCAGTGCTTTTTTTCGGTGAAAAAATGCTCCCGGGCGCTTATCGTAGCACTCCGTTAACCATTCGTTCATCAGGCTCTCCATCATCCACCCTCTTTTGTTAACTTTAACCACTATGCCTTTGGGGAGTTTTTCTTTTGGCATCGTCATCCGCTTAAAAATCACCATTGGTGGAAGCTTGTGTCCGGATGCGGTGCAGCTCAGAACGCACGTGAAGTTCGTTCTCTCGTGGCCAGTTGTTTTGGCCATCATGGCCGGCGCACCTGTCTTGCTAACAGTCCTCGTGAGAGGCAGGTCAAACGTCAGAGGTACTTCATCCATATTTATGATGTCGTCCGGTCCGATGGAATTCTCGGCTATTTTTGTTTCGACGAATTTGTGGAAATTTGCGACTTTTTCCTCGTAGTCGTCAGGGAGTTGCCGACACAGAGTCGTCCGCGCCCTGACGGACAGTCCTTTCCGTCTCATAAATCTGAGACACCACGACAGTCCACCTTTAAAATCTTCAATGTCCATTTCGCTGGCGATTGTTTTGGCTTTCAGTCGGATCTGCACGCTGGAAACACCTCGGCCGTCCGCTCTCTGCGCGTTCACCCAGTCCTCGAGAACATTCTCTAGTTCAGGCCATCTGCTTTTATTACCTCTGAAAGCCTTTGTTGTCTTTTGGCATCGAGTCAGTTCTTCACGCTGCCGTCTCCAACGTCTCACCATTGATTCATTAACGCCAAGCTTACGCGCAACCGCTCTATTTCCTTCCTGGATAGACAGATCGACTGCTTTCAGCTTAAAAGCTGCATCATATGCATTTCTCTGTCTGCTTTCCATGATGAGGGTGTGAAAAATATTTTGCGTGTCGTGCTGCGTTCGGCGTTGGGTGCACCAAAAACTTACGTCGTCTTCTTCTTCTTCTTCTTTGCATTGAACTCTTGCGTCCGTCTCGTTTTCGCACTTCCCGCTAGAGATGACCGTTAGCGAAGAAAAATCCATAGATTAGCCGCATCGTCGTATGAGCCGCAGGGTTCAAAGCGTGGGGAAAAAGCGTGGCGGCTTATAGTCCGGAAAATTCGGTAATTACAGTCGGGAGGCCCTCGGATAATCCTGTACCGAATCTTTCTTACCTTGGAAACTCCAGCATGGTTTTCTGCAAGGAGCTTTTTGACGTCTTTTTCCTGGATGGAGAAGACTAGCAAAGATAGAAATAGTTATTTTGAGGTTTTAACACAAGCTTTAAGGACATAAACCAGGCGTGCAAACAACAGACTTCATGGCAGTATGGTGTGTAAGGATGTATCACAGTCTGTTGTGATGTTCATTGTTCAATTCCGGGCCCTTCCAATGGCAGCGTGGGGCCTCTGCTGGGAAAAATTGACGAGTTTAAATTGCCTTTAGATGTGATTAACAGAATCCCAACATCTGTCCGTTGTCTCGATAACGCTGTAACATGTTGCACAAATGCTATTATCGGATCAAAACCAGTACGGAGTTTTCTTCTGAATACTTCCAATTCACGGCAATTTGGCTTCAGTCTGGATGCAAGTGCTCATCACTCATTAATTATAAAAACATCAAACTGCTGCTTCAGACGCTCCTTTGTGCCCGCGGCCATCAGACTGAATAACAGCAGTCTGGACGGCACACAACTCTGATTGGTTGGAGGGGCATCTGTGCTCCCACCACCTCACCGCCTCACTCCTCACACATCACGTCCTCGCGACGCTGTTGGAGTCACTCCATTGCATCCTGTTTTATTTCTGTCATTGCTGTTGTCACTCTGTTTCTACTGTGTCTCTTGTTGTTGTCCTTTTTGGTTTTCTATTCTCGCCCTTGCTGGTGTTTGTTCATTCTGTTGTCTATTTGGTCCCTGTTGTTGTTCATCTTGTCTTCCATGTTTTTTTTCATAGATATCTTTTGACTATCTTTTAATTGTCTCTCTTATTTATATTTACGTTCATATTTATTGATATTGTTATTGTGGCGCTGCTGTGACCAAAGAATTTCCCCTATGGGGATCAATAAAGTATTATCTTATCTTAACTTAGAATAAGTGAGAGAGGGACACTGGAGAGTCCAGGGGAAACCTATGAAGAGTCAAAGTTGGCTGAAGAGTAAATTCCTACAACTGCATCACTGAATGACATATCTGTCCAAATGGTGCTCATAAAGGATAGTTAGTCAACAGGAAGTTGCTTCGCATTCACTTCATCTTTGCTAATAGTGGTTTGGATCTTTCTGGAAGAGGACCCCACCCGCCCAGTCGGAGGGTTACAGTGAAGGAATCTGGATGAAACGGGGTCTGCAGCAGCTACACTTCGCATTTTCATCGCAGTTTGTTCCTTTTGTGATTGTCAATCCCTGCCCATGCGTCTTACCTTTGTCTTTGACTTTCTTTTATAGTTTTTATATCGTGGTTCGCTGGTCGCACTTTCGCCACTCGGAGATAAGTAAAGATTCGGGACTGCATCGGAGTCCTCAAAGGTGCCGTCCTCAAGTTGGTTCGGTGACAAAGTTGATGAAGAGTGGGGATGCTCCTCCACCACTTGAATATGGAACAAGTCATTGATGTCAGGTATGCTGTCCTCCTTAATGCAGTCTGCGGCGATGAGGCCCTCGGCCTCGCTAAGTCTCTGCTGTTGTTCGGTTTCCACAATAATATCATATTCAAGTTGCTCCTCTTTAGGTATGACGGGCAGCGGCTCACAAATTTCCAGGTTCTCCTCGGTCTTGAGCTCAGGCGGCTGCTCTTTTACATCCGTGGTCGGTGCGCTATATCCACTAATATCTGAAAAAGAAATGGAAAACCTTTTACAACTAAATAGAAACGCCTCTCCAAAGTAGCAGCATGTCTGAAAGGTCGAAATATCAAGAGAAATAAAAAAAACAATATTCATCCGTTGACACAGTCGTACACAATTTTGTTATCATTCCCCTCATATTGAAATAAAAAAAAAACTAAAACGGGATTATAAAGTGTTGCCTTGAGGAGTTGAAATGTTTTTGTGATATTAGAAAACCGAGCTTTTAGATATTCAGAGGCCCTATTCTGAAATCCCTGTCATAAAAGAGTAGAACATAATTTTATTTAGATGGCCTCAAGACAGTTTAACACAGTTTCATTACCAAAAATGCTACTCATTTCCTATTGCTCAGTTTCAACTCTTGTCCCCATCCTATCAGCTTTAGTAAGAAAACCCAATTGACATTGTGATCTTTATCTCGCATTTCAAATATTAGCAACATTTTTCAGGGACTGATTTTAGCTACTACCAGCAACCAGATGACGATTTTATTTAGGATTTAAAATGCATTGCAATAATCCATGCAGGGAACCCCATCATTTTATATCCCATATAAGTCTGATGCCATTTAAACGAGCAGTAAATGTACCCCGAAAATAGCATTAACAAGTGAAATAACGACGCGTTTCAAAGATTCGTTTAATAACACGACTATTTACGTCGTATAAGTAACATTGTGTTGTTGTTGACAGGTCGTTATGCCAGACAAGCTAGCGCCCTCCGAACAGAAGTGTGTTATAAAACTAGACCTGTCACTACGGCAAACCTAAACGATCCGGGTTGGTTTTTACAGCAGTCTTTATTTTTCCTCATTTATTAATGGATAGAATTAGAAGCAACCCGGAAGTGGTGGGGGAAGACATGTTGTTACACACCTATCTTGGACAACTTTATCTCGGGGTTGAGCACCATTTGCAGGATGCTGTGGAGCCGCTTGTTTTCCTGGCGGTACGCCTCCACCAGGCTCTCCACCTCCCCGAAGATCTCCACCGCCACGCTGGTGAAGCGCTCCGTCAAAAGGCTCCGGAAATGCTGGAGTTTGACGCCCGACATTTTTTATTTATTTTTTTGAAACCCGTCCCGGCGTGAGAGCGGCGCGCCCGCGGCCCCGGAGAACACACCGATTGACCGGAAATACGAGAAAAAAAATGACTTCCGGTTTGTAACTGTACCCGCCCGAGAACAGCGCCCCCTTGTGGTTTACGCGGGCCAGTCTGTTTTGAGTGACTTCTCATCCCTCTCTTAGACTTTCCCCACTTTGCGCCCACATTTTACGAACGAAGAAAGACCGCGAGGACTTTGATAAAGATTGTATCTTCCTCTCCTTCGGGTGGCAAATCCACCTCTTCCTCCATCCACCCCATTCTCCGTAACCCCTTCTCTTACACGAACTTACCTCATGTCCTCTGTCACTACATCCGTCTCTCGCTCTCCTGTCTGGCAGTTCCAATCCCAGCATCCTTCTACCGCTGTATTCACTATCCCTCCTCTGTCCATGACCCAACTGATGTCAGTCTGGCTTCTCTGAACCTCTCTCCAAAAACATCTAACGTGTGCCGTCCCTCTGGTGGACTCATTCCTGATCCTCTCCATCCTCATCCAAAGAGAACCTCAACATCTTCATCTCTGCAACCTCTAGCTCTGCTTCCTTTTCTTCAATGCCACTGTCTCCAAACCGCACAACATCTCTGGTCTCACCACTCACTTGTTCACCTTCCATTCTGGCTGATAGTCTTCCATCTCTCATCAGCCCTGACACTTTTCTCCGCCCGTTCCGATGTGATTCTTCCCCTCTTTTCCTCTTTGGATTGAAATTGTATGCATTGTATACATAGAATTGAATGTGCCTTTAATTGTTCCACAATGGGGATTTTTCATCTTGTAAAGAGCAACACTTCTGTTTCATGGCAAAGTTAACTTTTTCTTATCGCTCATTTTTCTCATTTTTAGACTTATTGTTATATGTCACTGTTAAACCAAGACAAATCCCTGTGTACGTTGTGCATTTGGCGAAAAAGGCGATTCCAATAAATCAGCTATGCGATTTGTATAGACAGATAGATTCAACTTCATTGTCGCTGACAGAGTACAATAGTTAGAAAGTGCTCCATCTTTCTCTCTCTATCTATCAATATACATATATATTTATATCCACATGTTCAATTTACAGTTCACAGTATTAACATGAATGTGCAATGGCTTTTTTATTTCTTCATTTTTAGCCGTGTGTCGGTGCATGTTTTTGAGTCTTGTTCCACCATGTCCACTTCACAGGGCAGATCTGATTTGTCTCATGCTGTTGTTGATCCACTACAATAGAAGAGAAAACAAACACAAAGGCTGTATTATTATGGAACAAAATATAATATAACAGTTTAAATAACAATCAAGTCAAATGACCAACAAATCGCAATACCACGGTTTAAGAAGGGTGTTTTCTTAACTACAACACTAAGTAATACTTGAACCTTCATAGCACATTTACTTCAAATACTTGGAATGTTTTCATACAAACAAAAGCCAGAATTGCAAACTTTACTTCTTCTTCCTTCTTTGATGAATGACAATTTCCTCGGCTAGATACTCTGACTTCAGACTCTTTGGGGGACCTCAGCATCAGTGGCTTCTTTGTCCAGATCTCTTCCTAAACCTACTCTTTGTCCTCAAAGAGTAGGTTGTGACGGATCATGTGATAGCAGAGAATACATTTTACCCTCCGTTTCCTGTCCATTAGAGAAAGAACCGGTCAGAATTACAGATTTACTGCAATCTATGTGGTGTGGTCAATACTTTCTAATTACAGTGAGCAATGTTTCGCGCTAAAAAAATCAAAGATTATAATAAAAAATGACTTGTTTCTAGTATTTGTTTTTAAGTAGCCGGTCTTCTCCTTTGGGGCTGCTCTCCTCAGGGGTTGCCTCCTTCATCCAAGCCTATTCTCTGCATTCTCCTTTCTCACACCAACTAACTTCATGTCCTCTTTCACTACATCCATCTCTAGGTCTCCTGCCTAGCAGTTCCAACCCCAGCATCCCTCGACCAATATATCCACTATCCCTCCTCTGTGCATAACCCAACCAGCTCAGTCTGGCTTCTCTGACCTTCTCCCCCGAGACATCTACCACGTGCCGTTCCTCTGATGGACTCATTCCTCCTAATTCCCAAAGAGGAACGCCGACATCTTCATCTCCGCTTCCTCCAGCTCTGCTTCTTTTCCTTCGGGTTGCTCCCTTCCTCTCTACGTGACTGAACCACCTGTCCGAGACACGGACGCATTCCTTCTCACTCCTGAAGAGAGCCTCGACATCTTCATCTCCGCTACCTCCAGCTCTGCTTCCTGACTTCTGAGTGCCAATCTCCAAACCATACAGCATCGCCCGCTCTCACCGCTGTCCTGTACACCTTTCCTTTCACTTATGCAGTGGATGTTGCAATTGTAAAAGCATTCGTCGTGATCCGAAGGTTCAATTCGGACAGGGGGCCTTCCTGTGTGGAGTTTGCATGTTCTCCCCGTGTCTGCGTGGGTTTCCTCCGGGTTCTCCGGTTTCCTCCCACAGTCCAAAAACATGGAGCAGGTTGATTGGGAAAAAAAAAGTGGGAAAAATTGCCCTGAATGAGTGAGTGAATGTTGTTTGTCTGTATACGTGGCCCTGCCATTGACTGGCGACCAGTCCAGGGTGAACCCCGCCTCTCGCCCCATGACAGCTGGGATAGACTCCAGCCACCCCAGCAAACCTGAGTGCAGGATAAGCGGCAGACGACGGGTGGACGGGTGAATGGATGGAAGGATGGATTAACTGAGTGACCAAAGGTTGTTTTATTTATTTGATTTCCAGGCCATTACATAAAACGCGCAGTTCCACTGATCACCGGACGGGGGCGCTGTTCTGCGCTTTCATTTAGGGGCGGCCATTGATTTGAGGATGATGATGATGAGAAGAAAAAGAAGAAGAAGAAGAAGAAGAAGAGTGGAGCAGCAGCTGTGACAGGCGAAGGGAACCGCTCCCCCCGACAGACTGCGATCTCGAGAAGACATTACCGGGCTGCAGGAATACAGCAGCAGCAGCGCGCTTTTCTCAACGAGGCGGACGTTTAACAACTTTCCACGGACGAGCTATTCGGACCGGACCCCCCTCCCCTCCTCCCCTCCAAGTAACCCTATCGCAGTCGTCCCCCCGGCGGGGGGAAAAGAGTTGCCGCTGTCGCTGCGAGTTTTTAGCATGTAAGTTAACGTTAGCCGCGGCGGTAGGTGGAAGTGAGCAAGCGACGGCTAGGTAACGTTACTCCCAACACCCCCCCCCCCCCCCCCCCCCCCCCGGTGTTTACGGTCGCGGCGAGGCAGGACGACGTCGCCCCCGCCGCTTTAGCCTGTCACGTTCCCCCCCAGCAGCAGGCAGGTGGTCGGGTCACTCCGTTAAGATGGGTGACATAAACCCATCGACATCCCGTGCATTTCAGTCGGAGGTAAGTGTTTTAACGCCGTCCTCTCCGCGTACTTGCCCGCTGTTCCGCTAAAAGAAGACAACTTGTCACCCCGCGGTTAGCTCGCGGTGCTAATGTTGACATACTGTTAGCTTAAACCTCACTGGTCTGAATAACTTCAATGTTTCGACGTGCGTAACAAAACGAGCGCGTCGGGAATCCGACCCCCGTCGACTTTCACCTCTAAAAAAAACACGAAATCGTCTCGCATTCCGTGTCGTCCGGGTTCTAGCGGACAGCGCCGTGCGGGGAATGTTGTTAAAGCTAGCGTTGCGTTTCATCGATAAGATAACATTCCATCATCATCATCATCATCATCGCGGTGCATGCTAACATCTCCGCCGGCTAACTCGGCATCTTATGTACGCCATCTGCTTTCACCGGCTGTGAACAGTCGGTGAACATGGTTGTTATTTGTGCTCGGTGTAACCCCCTGCGATGTTCCGCACGAAAATCACAAGATGTTTATTGTTTTCGCCGGGCAGGTACGCTCCAACGACGCCCGCCCGCCTGCGCTAGCTTTCTAGCATTAGTTACTTATTCGCTGTCCGTTTAGCCGCGGTAGCTAACACCCGGCTGTCGCCTTTAGTTTGTTTTCCCTGTGGGGGTTGGAAGGTGGAAGAGAAATCTGTCATTGCGAGCACAAACAAAACCAATGTCGGGCAAATGTTAGTCGATGGTTTCCCTTTCACGTCGGTCCGTGTTTACTCACTTTTCGAGAGTGGATTTAAGTATGGAGGTCTGCTGACCCGGTGCAGCTAACAAACACCGTCTGACCGACCGCACTCTGTCTCAGGGCTTCAACTCGCCGTACAGGAGGAGGAGGACCGTGGAAGATTTTAACAAGTTTTGCACTTTTGTCTTGGCCTATGCTGGTTACATCCCATACCCCCAGGAGGTGAGTGCACGACAACGAAAAAGAAATGTCAGAATCAGTCACCGACAAGCCATGCATATGACGTGCAGCTGTTAAATGAGTACAGAGTGTACGGTCCGAATGTGTTTCACACCTGATTTCAAAACAGAAATCAGAGCTAACCCTTGAAACTTGAGCGATTCTTCTGTCTCAAATGTCTAGTCAGTCGAAGAGAGACGTCTATATTTAATCCTGATTTAGTGAGTTGAACAGGTAGTTGGCATTGAGATGTTTGTGTTCCCTCGAAGGGGACAGAGAGATGGATGTTGCCAAAGACTGCGATAATATCGAACAGATTCTTTTCTGTTTTGATGACTTTTCATGCCAAACCATAATGATGCGTTTAGGCTGCTGGAAAGAATGATAGTTGAAATTTTGGAAAACATCCCACCCCCTAGTTAGATGTCTGCCTCGTTGAATAGTCGAAAGTGTTTATCGACACGTGAACAGTCTGTAGACATGTTTCCCTGTACAATGAGATTGTCACTTTGCTGTCCACAGTGAAGCCAGATAGGTAGCGAAAACAAAACGGTTAATAATAAGCATATGGTTGCAGCAACAGTGCAATGACTACAAATACATAACAAGGACAAAGTCTCCCATCCCTTCTGATCACACGAGGAAAAACAAGAGTGAAAAGAAGCTTTGGAGGAATACTCCAACTGATTTCAGTCAAGTTAAGTATTGACAGCTCAGTAACAAGCTACCCAGATGACGTACTGTGTATTAGCCACAGAAAGCTAATTCCATCGGAAAGACACGGTGAAGTGTCTTATTTGTGTGCAGAGCAGGTAACTTTCTTCTGTTTCGCGACTCATGCCGCTTTGTCAGGTAATGTTAGACCTCCCTCTGAGCTCTATAATAAAGAGACCTTTGCCCTCGCAGGATGATAAGTAGACAGGTAACATCAAATTGAAAACATCAGTGGTGGCCCGGTCGCGGTGTCAGACTCGGTGTGAAACTGCATTTGTCAAGGATGAAACTACAAAAGAAAGCAGTCTTTGTGCTTAAGATCCTCGACGGGGAAGACAGCAGATTTTCAAACAAGAATTTAATTGAAGCTTTTTAAAAAAAACAAACAAAACAAAACAACAACACCGATAGCACAGGTCTGAATTAGGGGAGGAGAGGTTGTCAATGTTGGAGTTGTGCGAAGAGTCGTAAACCAGCCTGCCGGGTCTTTGGCAGAAGGACAGCAATAGATCATAGAGACCGATGTGTTTTCTCTGGTGCTGTGAAAAATCCCTTCACCTGCGAACGGGAGCAGCGTCTCACCTCCCCACTCCAGCCCTCCCTTCTGGGCCAGGCAGGGTGTTCTTTGTTCCCCACTACCTTTTTGCTGTGCACATTTCTTATGGTGGACCTTATTGTGGGGGGGGGGGGGTCAGGAAGAAATATCCTGCCAGAAACACTGACCTACATCCTGCTGTTGGGCAAGGCTTCTTTCGGTGTGGGATCCGCTGTGCTTCATTTTGAAAATGTTTATTTTTCCCAACACTTTTACGACCCAGCAGGTAGGATGTACGTTCTGGCACAACTGCCTTCTCTTCGCAACTTAATCAGAATTCCCATCCGATAGCGTCAACATGTCCGCTGCACATTATGAGCTTATTCAGGCCGAAGACAGACAACAGATGTTGACATCCTGTTCGGTCAGATTCGAGTATGAAATGGTTTTCTTATCAGCGGCCTGTCAAATTGTAAGATTAAACTCTCTGAAGGTTAGTTTTCACCTCAAAAATGTATGACTGGCTTTGAAACATGCAGGTCATGTTTGGTTTCCAGCTGTTTGCCTTCATATGTAACCCTGTCATGTCACTGAGATCTGGCGAATGATAAAAGTCGCAGTGATTTTTGAGCGATTGTATTTTTTGATATAGAGGTCTGAAATACATCATGAAAAAGTTGTCTTCTTCAGCTGTGCGTCTCGGCATTCAAAGAGCCCATCGGGTGTTGTGTATCAGTGACAGGGCCACAACTTGTGCCAATCAGGCCGCATTACAGTATGGATTTATGCCTGACCGCGCGCGCACCTCGATTTTAGCGCAACATCATGCTAATTCCCGGCATAATGACAAGGCATTGATTGTTGATGAGGAATAGTGCAGAATGGGATCATTTCGTTTTCTCTGAGTTGAATTATTGAATAATTCATCCATTAATCACCAGCTGACGAGGGTTTGCTTTGTGCTTAATGACGCCCGTGTTTGCATTTCCCGCTCCCAGGACTCCCCTCTGCGCAGCAGCTCCAGCCCGCCCAACAGTACGGGCAGCACCGCCGACAGCGACGGCTGGACACCGGGTCCCTCGCCCTCGTGTCCCCAGCGTCCGGCCAAAGGTCCCCAGGACAGGAGCAGAAAACGTCCGCAGCCCGGGGCCACGCTGTCCGGTCACGGCAAGAAAGACGTGAGTCGATCGGCCCGGCGCGACCGAACTCGGAACCCGTGCGAGGTTGTGATAGAAACGCTCCGTTCTTCCGCAGCACGCCATCACCAGCCTGCATCCGGACGATCGCAGGAAAGCCGACAAGCTGAAGAAGAAGAAGCGGAGAAAGGAAAGAGAGGATCCGGCCCCCGAGGAAAGTCAGCGGGCCCTCTCGTCGGTGCCGGAGCCGCAGCCCGCCTTCCCCTTCGAGGGCCGAACAATCAAAGAGGAGCCCGACGAGGATCTCAGCATTCCCCTCCATCCCCAGCGCCTGCCCAGCCCGCCGCCCTGTAAGGAGGAGCCCAAGGAGGAGCGCAAGTACTGGGATGGCCGAGACCTGGAGGAGGGGGTGGTAAAGGTCCAGAAGGTGGAGGGCGTCTCCGGAAACAGAACGGTGTTCCGCCAGGGGAAGCAGGTGGTGTTCCGAGACGAGGACGGATCGGGAGAGGACGAGGACATCATGGTGGACTCAGGTATCGGCTTTCGCCGCCGCAACCGCCGGTGTCGCCGCTCTGCGTCCGACCGATGCTGACCGCGGGTCTCGTCTTCCTCAGATGACGACTCGTGGGACCTGGTGACGTGCTTCTGCATGAAGCCCTTCGCCGGCCGCGCCATGATCGAGTGCAACAAGTGTCACACGTGGATCCACCTGTCCTGCGCTAAGATCCGCAAAAGCCACGTCCCAGAGACATACGTGTGTCAGAGCTGCAGAGAAACGCACGGGAGCCAGGACGCCCGTCGCTCTCACCGCTCGCGCGTGGGCCCTCGCAAACACCTGCTGGACTGACCCCGCCGTGAACTCCGGCCGCCTCCATCCTTGTGTTCCCTTTACCTGCTGCGTCGGCCCTCGCTCACATTCAGGTCTTGCAACCTTCAGTCTCTGTCCGTCGCGGCCAATCGTGAATCCAGATTTTCAATAAACACTTTAGTGGACCTGCCCCGAGCCCTTACTCCATTTGAGACTTTTGAGTGCTATTTTAGATTTACACATGTTTGTTTCCGCTTCCCTACAGACTGTGCGTAAGGCAATCACTGAATGGATGTCTCTTTGTAGTTGACATTAGCGTAGCAGCAAACCGCTACTGTTGGGACTCGGTGCCTCGTGAACACTGGAAACGTTAGAACTGCCATAGAGAAGATCCTCACAACTGCCGCCCGCTACGGTGCCCGCGGAGATGTGTTGGAACGACGGTTTGCACTCCCCGCCCCCCTCACTTTGAGAACAAACCCATCTGACCCTCTTTTGATACGGAGAGGTTTGAAGTTCCCATGAAACCGGACGGGATTTCTCTTAAGATGCCTCGATTGCTGTTACATAACTACTTGTTCGAACTGAGAAGACACTTAGAGCCCTGTGTTAATTGCTTCAGATGGTGCTATAGTATTAAGCTGAGGTATAATCCGAAAGAACAATGACGTAGAGTCTGCATCTGCTTCATCCGTCACTCGTTCCCTTTGGTTGTTTGTGTCGTCGTGAAAGGATATCGTCAAGGCTTTAAGTCCCCGCTACCCGACCGAGCGCTTGTTTTTGTCGGCGTGCTTCACGAGCTGTCTTCCAGCCTCCGAACCCTCACCTTATCCAGCCACCCGGGGAGATTTCGCACCGTTAGCTTCACCGGGAAAATATTTCAAACAGTGTTATTTTTTTTCTTTGCAGTTCTATTTCTGGGGGGGGTTCACGATAAAGACATAGGGTGGCAAAGATTTTTTTGAAATGTTAAGTCACCTGCCGTTCAATTAAGGTGTTCTTTTACCTCTCCTCAGTGATTGCTGCACTTCAGACGCGGATAAGCCTCGGTTTTGTTCGGATACCTTTATTTTCCACTTGAAACGCGTTTCTCACTTTCATGCTCAAGACAAGGTTTTCAGAAGAATATATTTAGCGCGGGGGGGGGGGGGATCTTCCACGGCCGCCGTCAGAACGAAAAGCCGTCTTAAAAGTCAACTGGAATGTTGTTGTTTTCAAGGGATTCCCTCGAGAGTCCGGTTGAAATCTGCACGTTTGTTTGAATGGTTGGAAAACTGCGAGGGCGTCTGGCGGCGCATGTGTTGCTAAGAGTCGCTGAAGCTCAGTGGGTTTTTTTTGGGGGGGGGGGGGTTGGCGGGGGGCGGGGATATCCCCCTGGGGCCCCGGGGGGGGTCAGTTTGTTT
>CAAKHD010005754.1:47072-55320 GCA_901007705.1 Fistularia tabacaria
ACCTCCTTCCATCTCTTGTCCTTGTAAAATACTCACTTTCTATATCTTTCCCGGTGCTTCCCTGCCTCCCCCTCTCTGGCTCTCTCTCTCTCTCTGGCTCTCTCTCTCCCGCAATGACCCTCCCACCCCACCTATCTCTCTTTTTTCTCTCACTCTGTCATCTGCCCTCAGGTAGAGTATAATTCCTATCTTCCCAGGGGAGTCATGAATGGACGCCCTCCACTCAAATGCTTATCAATAACCTTTGAGTGCTTGCTCTCTTTGACTTCTAAGCGGCATACCTGTTGGGCACACACTCACACACACACACACACACACACACACACACACACACATGCACACACACACACACACATGCACGCACACACACATCAGGGGCTCTATCTTTGTGTGGATGCTTCACACTGTTGTAGCGATATTATATTGCAGTGCAGTGGGATTTTTTTTTTTTTTTCACCTGAGCCTTTTCAATATTTTGGTGGCTCTCAAGGCACCACAGTTGGAGGAGAGCCACAGAAGAGGCAGTGCCTCCGGTAATCCATCTGCCCTCTGCATTTCTGGCATGAAGATCGACTATGTTTTGGTGGTAGGGCACTTTTTTTTTTTTAGATCACAAGTGCAAAAATCCCTTTGATCAATGTTTTGCTTGAAAGTGTCTTCATGTACTTTCTTTCACCATAAGGCCACGTCACACAGATTTTTAACGATGAAATATTTCTCATGTTCATCACAGTCCATCAACACCGGAGCCAACAATGTAATATGCGGTCTCTCGATTCTTACCTTAGGAATCTGTGTTTACCAGCCAACTTCTCCCTGCCAAAGTGACAGACCCCCCAAAAAAAGAAAACGCAATGGTGAATCCAATAGGATTAAGTGGTACATATGACTATTTTTATGCGTAGATTTGGATTGCAGGTGAGTCATTTACGACAGGATGGTGTGTGTGGGGGTTTGTCTGTGTGTGTGTGTGAGGGAGAGAGATGTAAAGAAAGACAGAGAGAGAGAGAGAGAGAGAGAGAGAGAGAGAGAGAGAGAGAGAGAGAGAGAGAGAGAGCGAGATCAGCCCGAAATAAACTACACCCTACGTTAAAGACAGCACTAAAGGCATATCTAACCAAATCCGGTGATTTCTGGCACAGCTGTTTTAACTATATTGTGTCACAACGTCATTAAAAAGAAGATTCCCTCTAAAGCTCGAGCTATATCAGGCTTTGGCTACACAGGCAATGCCTGTCAGTCGTTTCACTGCAGGATTTCCTCCTTTTCTGGGATTTCCAGTAGTAAAAACAGGAGGGGATGTCGTTAGACCGGTAATTTTCAGCACTTTCGTCACATGATTTAAACATTTTCCGCTTGCGACGGCATTCGAGCCTCTGTGCATTTGGACCCGTGACTCTCCAGATCTGTATAAGAATATGAGTCTCCTCCCAGGAGGTGCTGCTGGAGTCTGTACTCTATATTACTAAACTGTCTGCATAACACTGTGGGGAGAGGGTTCCTTTTAAAGGGAATTAGAGTTCGCCCACGTGATTGATTGGTCATGATTGTAACCAACTCCAGATGCAATTATGATTAGTAATAATGGACTCTTCCTGATCCAAACCTGTTACCGTGAAGGCATCAGGACAACTGTTTGTCTCCACCCTAAGCGTTGAGCGTGATGCCACTTCCATACTTAACTCGTGTCTTGCTCCTTGATTGATCGAATTAGCAACCCTGCGTTTGTCCGCTTCATTGATAAGCCATGAAAGGCAGAATCATTAGTGCCTCACATTGCAAGCCAGTTAGAAAGTTACCGCGTGCCCTACGGAACCCAAGCCTTATAATTTCTTACAAAAAAAGTGATATGAAGTAAATTCTATCCACTGATGTCCTTGGGAAACAAATACCGAAACCGGTGTTTACCAATGCAGACATTTCTGAGCAGCTAACGGGCTCTCCTGTTCTCGCATGAATAGAATTTTGTTTAATGGTATATATATGTTTTTTTTTTTTAATTTAGGGAGGTCAAAGAAATCTGCTAAGGTTGCACACACAGCTGTAAAGTTGTTTTATCAGGATGTTTCTGTTTAGATGTGGACAGACTTTCAGATACATGGCATTTCTCGACTTCAAACCCATGTTTTATGGAAATAAAACTAATCCGCACTTTAGATCTTATTTATTCCTGCTTGGTTCCTCCCCTTTTTAAGGCCATGTATTCACTGTCTGTCAGAGAAGAAACACGCATGATCAAAGGGCTTGATAAGCTCAGAGGCTGTTGATCCAAATGGATCAGAGTAACTGGAATGGCTTTTCAGTCTGGACTGGATCTCAATTTCCCTCCGATGAGAACCCAGAAATATAATGGATGTAATGGTTTTCTCTTAACTCTCCCTACGTGTTCAGTGAGGAAATCCTTTCATCTTCTTTCTTCTACCTCCGTTATCTCCATTTATCTTCACACCCTCTCCTTTTGTCCCTCCGCTGTAGATGAACCAGGCCAGTTGAAAATTTACCTCCCCAAGAAGCTACTGGAGTGTCTACCCAAATGTTCCTCTCTGCCCAAGGAGCGCCATCGCTGGAACACCAACGAGGTGAGAAAATGACACACTCGGGAGGGAGATATGCGTAACAGCGCGATGAACTCGGTATTCTTTTTTTCTCCTTGTGACTCATCCCCGGCTAATGTCACATGGAGAGATGAAGAAAAGAGGTAAACAAACATGAGTGCAGCCTTTCATTATGGGATCCTAAAACAGTGACTCAAGGAGGCAAAATAAGCCCCCCCAAAAAACAACCTTGGCTTGGGTAACATCCAAAATCCAAATTAGAATCCATGTCCCCATTGTTTACTTTTCCCAATGACAGGCTGCACATGTGGCTGTCGTAAGAATGCGCTTCACGCCGAGTCTTCTTTTTGTGCCCTGTCTTTTTTTTCCGCAATCGCTCCAAGGACTTTCAGGGGAAAATCCCGGAACCTTTCCGGAAGACGCCGGCGCCGTCATGGTTGTTTGTTTTGTTTTTTTTTCTGCGGTGTGACTTGCAAACTCGCTAATGAGCAAAACGGTTAATCTCGCTCTGTGTTTATTCTGAGGTCTATGCGACGTGCCAGCGAAAATACGATGTTACGAGGGGAAAGGAAAATTAGGAGGTTCGCGGATTGACCGCACACTCAATATCGGCAGCGAGTTTAAGGCATAAATCAGGCTGAGTGGTGACAGTGGAGCAACAGCTCAATAATACAGACTAAACATAGAGGCAAAAGTCCTGTGCGGCAAAAAATAGAATCAAATTCAAACGAGTAAAGTAATAATTGAAGAGGATAGTCACTCCAGCTGAGGGTGTGTTCTGAGCGCTAAACGGACGTGCCTGGATTTCCGCTGTCGAACGTCTCGTATCCTGAGGACTGGGGTTCGAGACCCAGGTGGATCCTGCTGCTACGGTGACAAATGGTTAATAATAAACGACAGGCCGCGGTGGTCAATCATGGACTTTTTATAAGATGCAGTTGTCATAGAAACAAGACCGGGGTGCTCTATCTCAGCATCGCCTGGCACCATACCACCACATTTCTGCTTGAAAATCACACTCGCTCACTCCAAGTTCCATGTTGCTGCCCATCGGGTTTTCTAATCCCGAGTGATTCCGAGTGAAGGTGCAGGACAAAGGCTCTGAAACTACGCAGCTTAGAGACCAAGATAGGAGAAGTTACCCCGCACACTGGATGTTTACCACACTGAGAGCTACAGGGTCCATAAAAACCCTTTGGTCAGTCGGATAAAAATTGTTAACAGAACCTCACATTGTTGCTATGCAACCGCTGAAAGCCGTTAAATGTGTGCCACCTTTCTACTCCAACTTGCTTTCCTACCTTGTACTATGTGTGAAAATGATGCTGTCATTATGGTGTGTAATGTTGCGTTCCAAACAAAAAAGGGGAAAACATTAAAAGCTGTCTGTGTGGTGTAAACAACAAATGCAATGACCATGCAGAAAAAAAGGATTTGATCATAAACGTTAAAGCGAGGGCTTTTTTTTCTTCTTTTTTTTTTTTTTGCACCTCACATAAGTCACCGTTAACCACACTTCAGAACTTTTAGTACGCTTTGACTATTCACACAAAACATGGCTTCCACTCATTTATATAAGAAGTTTTCTTTGCTCTGGGCCAAAATTAAAATCACATCTATATTTATAGCATGAACCATAGATAACTTCCATTCTGCTGCTGGCGAAGCGGTTCACTGTAAAATGGGGCCAAATAAAGTTGGGCCAACACTTAAGGCCAAGGATAAACTTGCTAAACATTTGGGGTGTGAAAAGCTTTTCAGAGTTGCACGTTGTTCCTGTTAGTTTAGGCCAGTGTTTGATGGCTAGAAATGGATGCAGGCATTTATTGTCAATGGCTCCTTGTTTATGCATCGCACAGCTCTCCTCTGGTGGTTTGCTATATCCATGGTGATGCGGTTGGCCTCTACCGAGACATTTTCTCCATGTGCAGACTGAGCACTCCATTATGGATGTGTGTTTGTGTTATTGATTACCAAGACCGGCATTATTATGCAATGCAAAGCTGATTTAGCCTGTGGTTTTTCTCTCAGGAAAGTCATTACATTTTTCATGCAATCCATCTCAATGAAGGTCATATTTGGAGTTAAGCACGCTGCCTGCTGAACAGTATGATCACATGAATGGGCTGCTGGTGTGTCTCTTTGCACACACGTGTGTGTGTGTGTGTGTGTGTGATTCTTAACCAGATGACTGTCGCTTGTTAAGGACTCCCACAACTGCAAGAACATCCATGTACAAAGGTCACAAAGGGACTGGGCCAGAACGTCTTGTTGCTGCCTGGTTCCCGCCTCTCTCTCTGTATCTCGGCCTCCTTTCCAACTTCCCATCTGTTCATCTGAAATGGAAGTCGGGTAGTTCGAGTCCCGCGACGCCACGGAATTGACAAAGATCATAACAGGGACGATGGGAAACCTTACATAAAGTTGAGTTCTTTCTATTCTCCTGTCATTTGTCTGCCGATATTGCTCGTTGGTTCGAGGCACAAACCTCGACCAGTGCGTTGACCACCAACCCCCGCTGCTGTGCCAACGTTTTGGCAAAAGGCAGCAAATTGACAAAGAACAAAAGAACGAAAAATAAAAATAAACGAATCAGATATGCAGCTCAAGCGAGGAAAAACAATGGCGTGGCTAGAGCACCAAACCCGAATCATTATTTGTGTGTCACGGGGACAGGATTGCACAGGAGTGTGCAGAGGGAAGGTGTTCGGACAAGAGTGAAAATCGCCCCTGTCTCACCCTCTTTTTATTGGCTTTTCAAGGTAGGAATTTTACGCTGCTGTCATACCTTGCCTTCGGTATGAGAGTGTGCTGAATGTGAATGTGGGTGCACAATATCACAGTGACAAATTGACATGAAAGAGGCAGTGGAACGGTGGAACAGTGGAACTGCTCATCCTCCAAGTTGATGCTGCTGATGCTGTTCACGCAGGAAACGCCACGATCATCAAAATCCACTCTCGCTACCCCGCCGACAATCCTGTCTGACAACACCGTGCTTTTTATTCAATAAAATAGGTGTGCACAAGTAGCACGTCCGTGTCCTCTGATTTGTTGGTGTGGCCGCACTCGGAAAATCCCCCGCCACCCCCCCAGCCCCGGCCGCAGCCACTTTGCATTTCAGCTTACGGCCATAAAGTTGCCTGGACCTTCGCTTCATTGTGATGCTCACCCAGGCCAAGATGTGCTGCCAACAGCTACACTAATGCTCGCCGTGGAGAGAGGCTGGCTCTAATTTAAAATGAGTATCTGGACCGTTCCACTTCACACCACTGACTGTGGATTGCCACAATGTTATCTTAGATCACTTGCTGAGACAGCATCAAGCTGACATTGTTTGGTTCTTTCTAAACAAGTGAAGCGTCATGATGGCAGGGTCATTTTTATGGCGGATTAGCAGAATTTCTGTTTAGAATTATGGTTATACATTTCATCCCCCAACGCATACACACTCACACACACTTCCACTTTCTCCATGGCCCCCACGCTCTCCAACAAGGAGGTGCAGGCTCAGTTCATGAGGAGGTTGGGTGTCCCTCAGTGAATTCCTTCAAAGCTCCTCTCCTAACCAGGCAAAGTTTCCTGCATATTTAAACACCCCATTGTGTCTTGCTCCTCTCGCTTGGTGGTGCCATAGTGTGAACTGTGATTGCATGTCTGGTCCATGTATGTATTGTGAGTGTGAGTAGTTGTTGTGACGTGCAGCTCCGTGCATTATACATGGAGTTGAGGTTCATTATACGTTAGCTGTTACACACACACACACACACACACACACATGAAACACAATCTCCTCTGTTGATTTTTATATTTTTTCAAATGCAGACAGTGCAAGAAGTTTATTGCTTTTCATCAGCAGCACACTGAAATCATAATAGGCCCTATTCACAGGCATGTCATTGCAGGGTAAACCACATCATTATGGCTCTATTACGTTTAGTTTTGGACACACACACACATTTCCTCGGCTTATGTTTCAATCCACGGTCTCACACCCGCAGCGAGGTCTGTTTTCATGTATGCTCCAGATCCACGAGGTTTGCTGGACGGGTCTGATGCTAGTTAGAGTTATGTAGCTTTGATTCTGTGCTACGCACATGGAATAAACTGTAAAGAACCAGCAGCGAAAAAAGGCACACATATGATCGTGAGCGGGACAAACTGAAGTTTGGAGATGAATGAATAGTAAAAGTATGGTTAATATATGATTGTTATCAATCGGTTGTTATCAAGTTGAAATTGATCGACGGTACATTTCCATATCCCGTAAAATGATATATGTATTACCTCAACGAGGTACTCATTCCTTACATTTTTAGCTTTGGGATTCTACATCCTTTTTTTAGAACTGGGATTCTGTGTGTGTTTGTTTGTTTGTGTGCGAGTGTTTGTTCTCGCGTGTGTGCCAGTGCGCAGGCTCATCCACGTGTGTGTGTGTGTGTGTGTGTGTGTGTGTGTGTGTGTGTGTGTGTGTGTGTGTGTGTGTGTGAGAGAGAACACAAAGAGCAGAATGTGATAGATAAAGAGATTGCCGTTATGAGGACGGCTCTGATTAAGTTAGATCCAGGTCTTACACGTCTTCACCTGACATGTCCTTTTTCTCACCCTTATTCTTGGCATGCATGTTGGTGTGTGTGTGTGTGTGTGTGTGTGTGTGTGTGTGTGTGTGTGTGTGTGTGTGTGTGTGTGTGTGTGTGTGTGTGTGTGTGTGTGTGTGTGTGTGTGTGTGTGTGTGTGTGTGTGTGTGTGTGTGTGTGTCTTCGCTCATGTGTACGATTACATATGATCCTCTGATCTCTGTTTTGCCACGCATGGCTCCCCTAGACACCTTCACCTCCCACAAGCACTGAGCTGTAACCCCATACATTTCTTCTGTGTCCACTCCTCCTCCTCCTCCTCCTCTCTGTTCTTCTCCTTCCATTCCCTCTCTTCCTCCCTCTCTCTCTCTCTCTTTTGTGTATCTAGTGATGTGTGAAATTATTCTGGGATGGAGGGATGGATTCCTCCCTGAAGGGCTGAGCGGAGGCGTGAGCCTTTTGTTCAATAATAGATTGGGGGTGTATGTGTATCTGTACATGGTAATAGACTATAGACTAGTTTCAGATAACAAACCATACGCAGGTAGACAGATGATAGGTAGAGGCTGTTTTATCCATCTGGTGGGAATAACTTGTTTGGCTTCAGAAAACTCTGCAGCTCCAAAATAAGGAGGCTTGCAAACTTTGTAACACCTTGACAAAGCCAGACTTTAGAGTTTGGTCCCGGGACTCGGAGTCATGAAAAACATCCGATCGCTCTCGTATCTTTCCGGAGTCACATTTTAACACGCGGCGCCGACTTCAATGACAAATAAAATTCCCCTTTCAAGAGCTGAAATTTAAATGTGGACAAACATGCTTGGCAAATGTGCATGTCTTTGAGTGATCTAATGTGCATTTTAAAAGCCCATGCTTCAGAGCGGCCCCCCCGCGGTGATTCAAAGGATGCCGCTGTCAAACGGGTGCTACAAACTTCAGTGCACCGCACAGACGACAGCCGTGAGTGCCACGTCCCCCCCCCCCCCCCCCCCCCCCCCCCCCCCCCCCCCCCCCCCCCCCCCGGGCGAAAAAACCCCCCCTCAAAAACCCCCCCCCCCCCCCCCCACCCGCTGAAAAATACCAGGGGGGGGCGCCCCCCCCCCCCCCCACAACCAC
>CAAKHD010005756.1:0-28251 GCA_901007705.1 Fistularia tabacaria
GGTGTGATAGGTGGGTTAGGGCACACAAGAGGCAGAACATGATGCCAAAGCTAATTCTGTGGACACTGTATTATTTATCATCAGCTGGACTGTCATGCCTTCACGGGCCAAGTCTTCATCGCTGCTCCACGAATCGCATGATTTCACCTCCAGCCCGTAAAGAAACGCGTACCGCGAGCCGATCCGCCGCCCGTAAACGCCTCCTGAATCGGTGACTCGGCACATGTCCGGCGAGAAAGATAAAACTCAAACGGCCACATCATTAAAATAAAAAGTACACCAGAATATGACACGACCATTGTCTCGCGCGCAATTAAATATCCAATAGTTGCTTTTGATCGAAGAACAGTAACAGTCAAATTCGGATCCAGGAAGTAGCCTCCTCCAGAGGAACTGGACCGTAAGGGACCGCAGTGAGGTGCACGTGAAGCTCCACGCTCAAAAACAAGCGATCGAGAAGAAGACGACATGGATACCGTGGAGGTGGAAGCTGCCACAGCGTTCATGGAATAATAACCATGAAAGAACCATATGAGTTCCAACCTATATCACATGACTTCCTATGGAAACATCAGAAGACCCTTCCAGAGAAAAGTACCTGATGCACAGAGTAACGGCCTGGTCTCTCTTCTCACGGAGAAAATGTTCTCCAAAAGGTTCCTTCAGTTTGAGAGCGGCTAATCACAACTATTTTTGGAGACTTCCGTGCAATAAAGTGCAGCGGAATGAGGCGCGCCTCCCCTTCCTCGGCCCCCCGGCCTGAATTATTCATTTGACAGCAGTTGGGACAAAGGATTGCTAATTGACACATCTATTAGCCGCCGCGTCACACTGTAGCCAGGATCCGTAATCCTGTCAGATTATAAAAGTCCGGCGGGGGCCCTGAAGGCCATTAATCAGCTTCTAAAAAAGAAGAGTTTGTTGTTGTTTTTTTCCCCCTCCGCTATCCCAAAGAATCGGGACTTTTTTTCTGGCGCAGAAGATCCAAACTCTTGGAAGTCCCACCCCTTCCAGTTGATAGCGGGATCAGAGTCGACGCTCCACTGGCGGGAATGTTTGCTCTGCGGCGCCGGGAGTGATTACCGGGCTGAAGACGGAGCCAATGATCTCGGCGGTTTATCCCAGTCGCCCTGAACGCCACATGTCACCCGGTCGCTCGGAGGGTTTTTCCCGACCCCCCCCCACACACACACACACACACAATGAGCCTCTATTTCCAAGTATCGAGTGATTGACTAAGCGATCTCATTATCAGTCCATTATTGGCTGAGAAAACCCAGAGTGTAACACGGATCCAGGGAGCGAGTACACACAAATAACGGCCCTTGTTGCAGTTTCTCCGCCAGCACTGTTATTATCAGCGAATAACAGTGTTACAAGACAGAGTGATTAAGGATATGGACGAGCTGGTCAAGGATCACTGCAGGGTCTGACCATCGCTGTAACTTTTGAAATCGCGCAGAGAGCGCTTAGGTTGCCAAGTACCTAGGCAACACTGATCTGACACCATTTCTTTTTAAAACGATGTACATGGATGTTGGCGTTGGTTGTGTGTCGTTCAGGAGCGAGCCAGCTCTTCGGAAGAGATGCCTCTTATGGACCAGGACTTGTAGCCCAACACGGGGGGAAAACTCGGCGTCAGCTCAACGATAGCCGCTTTTCGGACAGAAAAGTTTGAGGAACTGTCCAGCTCGGATTTGGTTCCAGGAAGCAGTCTCCTCCAGGGGAACCTTTCAGGTTTTCCTTTCTCACAGGCAGTGAGGGACCACGGTAGGGGCCACTTTGCACCTTTAGCTCCACCCTCAAAAACAAACCACAACAAAGGAAGAAGAAGAGGACACAGACAATATGGAGGTGGAAGCTGCCACAGCTTTCATGGAATAATAACCATGGACCATCAGATGGTTGGAGTGTTTATATCTTCTCCGTGCAGTGGTTCACCGTGTGAAGAACCCCGTTCGCCGTTAGCTAACTGCGCACTTATTCTGGACCAAAATATTGCTGTTCGTCTGCAAGCCCTGGGCAAGATATAGGGCTTGGACCTCTTGGTTGCTCCATTTCTCGACGTCCATTTTGTCACAAAAAGACATGTGAGTGGTGACCATCATAATTTTCAAAAAAATCTGTTTCTGTAGCCGGCAAGAAGTAACAATTAAAAAAGAAAATAAAAAAATGTAAAAAAAAAAAAGAAAAGAAAAAAAGAACAGCAGAGCAGTGACCACGATAATATCTAAAACCAGTGCTCTGCAAGAAGTCTCCGTTAATGGGTGGAGTTTGGGAGCTCCACCAATCACATATCGCCCACGTCACGAGTTCCTGTGGAGCCGAAACAAGACCCTGCCTCGGAGAAAGAGCTAAAATGGTTTTAGGAGCCGGTCCCTCTGCACTCCCGATGTGCCGAGAAACAGACCGGTTCCTGAAAAGGCTCTAGGAACTGCAAAAAGTTCTGAAAAAGTGCAAAATTGGCTATTGGTGCCCTCGGAGAGAGGCTTCTCAAAGAACAGAACAGATAATTACAGAGGGGAGAAAGCTCTTCAGCCCACCCGAGCCGAGGCATCTGCCATTGCTGAATGCCAACCTGCACTGAAGACTGTTATCTGCAGACTTTGGCCTTTGTCTATCGTAATGCCTGCCTCGGGTTTGTGTTCAGTTCATTTTCAAGCTTGAATAAAAATGATAAACACTTTACTTTCTATGTTGTTTTTTTTTTGTTTTTTTTTTTTAAGGAAACAATGAATAATTGCTCATCAATGCCGATCGTAATTGCCACATTCGGCTAAAATAGCAGAGCGATGCTAAACAGGGGGCGCTTTAAGAGCCTGATGTTTACATGAATTGTCTCCGAGGATTAGCTTCCGCCGCGGCCCTCATCCTCTCGCGGGTGTCAGTGACAGAGTGTTATTTTGGTAACACACTCTCAGAAAAACGGAAATGACAAAACAGCTGTTACAAGACACCGGCGGTTGTTTTGACGGGGCGGCGGGAGGGGGTTCGTTCCTACCCGACTTCATTACCAGCCCTTTCACATTCAGACATAATGTATCGACCCTCCCCCGGGGGAGAAATTAGGTTATCTTCTCCCGGAGGCACCGCAGACAGAGCAACACTTTGTTCGATTGTCTGTTGCATCAGTTCGCGCCGCCTTTTGGAGCCGGAGCGTATGCGGGTCGCCAAGGAGGCCACGCAAAAAAAAAAAAAAAAAACCAAACATGCAGAAATCAATGGTCGTGCCATTCCATCCCCCGCCTTTTTGATCATTTCACATAAATCATTACAGTTTTAAGGAACGGGCCGCATACATACATATATATATATATGCTTTGCTTCTGCATTATTAGCGACGCTGGGATAACTTTCTTAGCGGGGTTTAAGGAGAGTCTCAACAACAGGCATTGATTCATTGAGACATCAGATCCACAAGGGAAGGAACCACTCGTTTTGACCGTCTGATATATAGAGGATCTTTGTCGTCTTTTTTCTTTTTTTTTTTTGCCCGAGCCCAATTATTTGTGACCATCTGAGGACAAAAGACGGAGCTGTCCAGTTATAAATGTACGCGCGGGGATTTTTTTTTGTTTTTTTTAAGAGGTTTTTAAAAAGGCCGTTTTCGGAGTTGATTTAAAGTGGAGGTCGCCAAACTGTGTCGACCCAAGAGAGGAAACTCGCTTCTGCCGTAATAAATCCTGGAGGCAAATCTCATTATGGTCATCCTTGTCACTGGATTCCAACTTCTGTGGTCCGTAGTTTTGATATACCGACAGACTGTATATTTTCCCAGTCACTTTATTACTGTGGTGAAAGATGGCGGCTCACTGTCAAACGATGGGACGTCCATACGTCCAATTAGCTCTCTACCCGAAGAATGCCATGGCGTGAAGATGCGCGCATGTCTGAAGCTTGACCCCGACGGGAGGGATGACGATATTCGCAGTTTTCCGATAGGTGCCCGTGCAGACGACGACGTTGCTAAGATGATCACCATGAACACCGGACAGTACGACACTACCAGAAAGGCTGAGGATCTAAAATAGGTTTTTACGCGGAGACGCTTCCTTTCTCTGTCCAAGAGTTTACACGTCAACAATGGCGAGCAGTCGGGTGTTCGTACAGACCCATGATGAGGCGGGGCTTGGAAGGACCCTGAACTGCAAGGAGGTAGACTGGGAGTCACGCCAATCCAAGTACTTTGGAGTACTCTGGAGTACGCCTGAGTCAGCCACTGCTACCCATTGTGCACCCAGCCGTGCGTCTGAAAACAGGTATGCTCACTAAAGCTGCAAAGTGTTGACTATTCCCTGTCTCCATGGAGACAGAAGTTGTCAAGTCCCTCTGCTGCGCTGCACCTTTTCCGCATCGTTCGCTTTTCAGGCATGGCGAAAAGTTGTTCTGGTGTTGACGCAATTGAGTTTCCTGGTTTCACCCACCCCCATGACACATCGCTGCACAAATATTGCCGTAGTTGTGCGGTTCGTAAACGACGACCCGATCCTCCCACGAAAAAGCAGATCGTGTTCTTTGTGCTGATGGAAGGGAAGAAGTTCTCCCAGTTGGCTAAGTGTGAGGACTTTACCTACAACCACTGACAAGAGTTTGTGAGAAGGAGGTGGTCCCGGACCTTCTCCGCTGAACTTATCACCCACCCGCGCTACATGTGTGAACATAAACGTCTGAAGTGGCCGGATGGCGTATTAAAAAAGATTAAAAAAGGAGGCAGCGGAGCGAGACGCTCCGGCGGGTCATTACGCCGCAGCTCCAGCGAAGACCCTTCCCATCCCGGCCTCCCCGAAGCGGTGACATTAATTAGGCCAGCGTGTCTCATCACGGCCACGGTATCTGTCCATGGATGCCCCGCTCAAGTTGCCTCGCGGCGTGCCAGGTCCTGACTCCTGACCAATCAAAGCGTCGACGTCCGTGCCGATAATCCAGATGAGGTTGGAATATGAAAAGATAAAACACTGCAGGGGCTGATCGGAGGTCCGGGTCGTCGGCACGGAAGCGTGAAGCCGTTTCGAACAACAGACGGAAAGAGGAATTGCGATGAAGATGTACTCGCGTGATCCTGCTGGAGCGCGGGCGGGAGCACACACACACACACACACACACACACACACACACACACACACACACACACACACACACACACACACACACACACACACACGGCAATAAAAAGAAGGGAGGCTGAAGGGGAGGATACACCCTACATCCGCGGCAGCTCTCTAATGAAGCATGTTAATGTCCCCGTCATTTGGAGTTGCCTCCGAATAAATCCCGCCTCTCGCTCGACTGAGCAGCGCGACTTGAGCGATGGGATAAAGTTTCTTTTACGTTCCCAACCCAAACCATCGAGGCTACTGTATAAACACAGATAAGGAAATTTAGATTTAATTGAGACGAGGAGCCCGGGGGATGCGCTCCGATGGTTTTATTTACTTGGGGAGTTTACCTACTTAATTGCCTGAACTTTCAAGGAGCTTGGAGAATATTCCTGAATGTCAACCCGGAAACCAGCCGTGGTTCAAATGTTTCAAACGTTTTGGAAATAATTACGTAATGACTTTTATCTGAAAGCCTTTTTTCTCCGGGACCGGATCAGAAACTTGTGGGGAAAAAAAAAAAAAGACAAAACAAGGTCTGACAGGACAGAGTGGAGGAGGTAATCCTGCCTCTGGCCACCAGGAGACGCTACGAAGGATGGTTTGGTCGGCCTTTCCAGCTTCTACCCACAATCGTTTCATCTTCTTCTTCTGGCTGCTCCCTTCAGCCACGACAGCCAATCACCTGCCTCCATCTGACCCTCACCTCTCCATCCATAAATCATCCCTCCCAGTCTTCCTCTCTCTGCCCTCCTGCCTGGCAGTTCCACCCTCAACATCTTTCTACCCAGATCTTCACTATTCCTACTCTGTCCATCTCCACACAACATTTAATGTCCTTCCTCTTCCCCATCCCTCCCAAAGAGACTCTCAACATCTACACGTATGCCTCCCGACCAAAGACGTCGCTGCTTTGTACTCATCGGCCTTGTTGATTACAACCGTCTTTCAAACATCGAGAAGATCTCGAACCGGAGAGATGAAACCCAAAAACCCTAAAAAAGTCGTCTTTCAGTCACAGGATTTCACCTTTTATCTTTTTATATTCCAACCTCACCTGGTCTCTGACCTGGTTAACCCACTCACAAGTGTCCATCCGTCACATCGGGAGGAGAGCTGAGAGTCTTACCTTCCTTCCGCCGACAGATGAATCCCAGAAGAAGTCGAGGGTTGGAAATGGTCGCCGATGCCGGAGAGGCAGAAGACGTCTTTCCGCTCGGCTTCAGCAATGAACTTCTGATCGGGTCCAATGGACAAGGACAAACCCTTTCATTCTTCTGAAAAGCAGGTTTGCACCAAACAAGTGACGTGACGCCGGCCAACGACCCGCAGCTGCATCTAACGAACCCGACCCAGGTGATCCAATCAGCCTCCTTTTTGGGCCTGAATGTAATAACAAAGTACACTTCTTTAATCCTTCGGTCCCATCATGGATGAACCATGAGCAGTCGGCTGCCGGCTTGCAGCGCCAGGGTTCAGTGTCTTGCTCAACAACACTCGGACACACCAGGAGAAGCCGGGAATCGAACCGGGAACGTTTGGTTCCAAGGACGATCGCTCTGCCTGCTGCGCCGCTCACAATATCTGAAGAAGCTTTTCAGGTGAGGGTAGCACGGCGGCGCAGTGGTTTGCGCTCTGGCCACTCGCAGCATGAAGGACCCCCGGTTCGAATACCACAAGGGGATCTTTCTGAGTGGAGTTTGCATGTTCTCCCGTTGCATGTTTTCTCCTGGTTTTGTTCATAAGTAGTGAGTTAAATAAATAGTTTGAAAAAAGTCCTCAATGAGTGAGTGAATGGTCATCTGTCTGCGATTGACTGGTGAACCCCGCCTCCTGCCCGATAGGCCAACCCTGAGCGCGGGGTAAGCCAAGGACGATGAAGATGAAGCAGCTCACAGCGTTGCGTATCTTATCTTTACGGATTTGAAATTCATTTTCCTATCCAGGAGCACACGTTACGTCCGATCCTACCGTCCCCTCCGCTGTTTGGAGGTGAGGTTACCATGAAGCCGCCTCACCTGAAGAATGACAAATGAGCTGTCGGGCTCAGAGATTTTTTGGGGGATTATTTTTTTTCCCCTTCTCTCTCCGGCCTTACGAAAAAACAAATTGGCGTGATTGCAATGTCAGCCGATGGTCCCTGTGGCCGTCGGGTCACTGCTTCCATCTGGCCTGTCTGTGTTTTCTCAGATGCGGGAGATTCATGGCAAAAACAGTATTTTTTTTTTCTGTTTCGACAATTTATTTGAAACAACCCTAAATCACGAATGAGTCGCACGAGGGGTTTGACGGATGGCTCGCCGCTCGCAACCCCGCCGTCAGCTCGGCCTACGTAATGCTTTTTGAAATTTCACCTCAATTATGAAACAGCCGTTCTTCTCGTAACAATTTCCTGCCCAATTACGCTCAATCAGAGGGTTAGAGGTCAAACTGTCGCCGTGACGACCCCGGAGATCACCCCGGCGACCCCTAATTGCTCCCCGATACCTTCTCGACGCCGCGTGGACATGTCTGAGCGGGGTAACCGGTTTGCCCTTTGCACGGGCGGCGGCGCAAGGACATCCAAGCCGTACACGGACGTGCGAATGCACTCGCAAACAGTTGAACGTCCTCCAGAGAGGCTCCTCACAAACCCGCGTCCACTTCATCAAAATACCATTTGACATTCTCAGGATTTCTGTGACCGCTTCATGAATCATCAATCATCATCGCATACGCATTCGTGGCCGAACTGCACACATTTGTTGCCGCGGTGATTTAATAACCTAAAAGCTGCCGGAGCTTATTGTAGTTAGTTTCCTCTGTCGCTAAAGCCCTGGAACGGGAAATTTCGCCGGCCTCCCTTGAAGTATGACATTGGGTTTTACGGGCTCGGTCAGCCTGGATGAAGATGTCCCACCTGATAGGAGAGATCAGGCTGAAAGCCTCGGCGGCAGAGGGTTCTTCATCCGCAATTCAGTAAACACGACATTTAAGGATCCTTTTTCTTTTCTTTTCGCGTCCGCTGGCTCTTTGTGGGATTGCCGCCCGTCTGGCCCGGCCGGGGTCACGTCGGCTGAGGACAACGTGTGAGATGCCTTGAGTGGTTCTCCGGTTCTTCATCTCGACGCACGAAAACAGATCGAACTCGGAGAAACAAAAAAAAAGCGTCTTCTCCGTTCTGTCGCTTCTGTCGCTTCTTTCACTTGGCACGAGGACGAATGCAAGCATAGCGACCCCACGCGACCTTGAGATGATGAAGGTCATGAACCTTTAACCAACTCAAACCAGCCGTAGATGTTTGCTTTGTTAAAATTACATGTTTTCATGGTGAATCGGTAACTACCAGTTAGCGGTTAGCGCTTCTTTCCTTGCAGCGAGAAGGTCCCTGGTTGGATTCCCACAGGGTGAACTTCCTGTGTGGAGTCTCCATGTTCTCCACGTGAAGTCGCGGGGTTCCGACAGCTTCTCCGGGTTCCTCCAACCGTCCAAAACACATGCGGGAGGTTCACAGGAGAACCTGAGTTTCCACAAAGGCGTGTTTGTCTCTTGAAGTGACACGTGAAGGAGATCGTGAAAGGTCGGACGTGCGAACGAGGGGTTCCCCGGTTCCCTTCCACAACGTGCTGGAGGTTCTTCGGACACGAGAGTGAACGAGAAGGTGGGCGGCTGCTCGTCTCCATGTGCGGCCCTGTGACCCGATGGGCCACGCCATCCCCGCGCACCAGAGCTGTACATAAAACAATAATTGACTCAATGAACGTAGGAGCGTGCGGATATTTGGAAATAACAATGTGTGAAACAATAAGACCTTAAAAGTGTAAATCCTCTCTGTTGGTCTGTGCTAATTGAGTTTTCTCCCCTCCTCCTCTTCCTGCTGCAGTCAAGGATCACTCCTCCCTCTGGCACAGCGTTTGTTTAATCTAATTTCCATGCCAAACCTCTTTTATTCAGTTATGCACAACAGTGGGGCCAATAACAGGCCGTTAAACCCGGCTGTCTCAGGGCGTCTATTTCGGCTTCACGCACAGACGAATAACACATCCCCCCCCCCCTTCCGGTGTTTTGTTTGCGGGGGCCGCGGGGGCCCCCGGCTTTCGGAGGAGGAGGGAAAGGGCTTCATCTTCGCCGCTGTTTTCGTGAATGGAGCCGAGGCACAGGTGAGGAGCGCACTCCAACCTGCATGGTGTTTTGGGGTTTCTCAGCAGCTTCCAGTCGGCTCTAAGAATACAGCTCTCCGATTCTGCTCCAGGAACTAGATTCCTCCAGGGGCCGCCGTGAAATGAGCCAGAGAAGAAGAAGAAGAAGAAGCAGAGGAAGACGCCGTGGACAACACGGAAGCGTTCATGGAATAATAACCGTAGGCTATCAGACGGTTGGAGGTGTTTTTCTCTTCTCCATGCAACCCTGAACCCCGTTGTTAGCAAAGTTCAGCTTTATTTTGGGCATGATGTTCCTCCGCGGGCCCTTCGGAACCCCTCTGAGGCGTAGCAGGTCCAGAAGAACAGGGACCTCTTCGTCACTCCATCCCTCACCGCTTCTGTCCATTTTGTCCCAAGAGAACAGCAAAATAGTATCTGGTCATGGACGTGGCTTGTGAGTTCCATCAAGCACCTACACCAACGGAGTTCCCTGCTTCGGAGGAGGAGCTAAAATGGTTCTAGGAACTGAATTCCACAGTCCCTCTGTTGTCCCAATGCACCAGGAAACGGCCTCGATCCTGAAAAAGTACCGGTAACCCCGAAAAGATCCTACCGTGCGAGGGGGCTGTCGACCTTCTCAAGGTGATTGTGAACACTTGAGAATCCAGATGACTCTGATAAAGTGGCTGGATTGTAAAATGGCTCCGGACAATTTGGTCAAGTCGTGAGGCGAAAGTCTTCAAGAGCGAGGCCGCTACGGGAAGGTTTGGACTCGGTGACCAGCCGGTGACCAGCCGACGTCCAGCCGATGTCCACGGGGGGGTGGTCTCAGAACCGACAAGTGCATGAGGAAACATCTCCTCCACTCATACCACCAGGGGACGCCGGAACTTTCCATCCAATCCTGCGGGCGTTCCCCCTCGACGCAATCATCTCCTCATCCAGGCTGAAGAAAACCAGCGGTAAAAACGGCGCGGGTTTTGAATCACGACGGCTTTCGTCTAGAATCCCGTCCTTTTTACCTTTTTCTTGTCTTGCAGGCGCACCGACCGATGAGCGAAGACGCCGTCCGCTCCGCTCCGGCCGACGTGGTCCGCCTCCAAAAATCCGAACCCTGAATCTCCCCTGCCGAAGTCTCCGCTCGTCTCCCTGCAGAGAAATAGGAAGAGAAAAGATTTTCTTCCTTTCTTTTTTTTTTTTTCATTTTCACATTGAGTGACTCAATTTCACGCTCCATTGGCGTATCTGGAGGGACGTGCCATGAAATCAGTCCAATTCTGGGATTTCAGAGGAACAGGTTTTTGAAACCTCCTGAGATTTGTGGCCGTATTACTTTCCCCCCACCTCTGGACAGATTACACTATTATGTGACAGTTGCGGGGGCGAGGCGGCGGCCCCCTCTCTGGTAAACTGGTTTCTAACAGCCCTGTGAACTGAGAGCCATGAAGAAGAAAACGCAATTGATTTAACTGAACGTTTCTACCAATATTGAAACTCCAGCTTTTATTTTCTAAGACAAGAGAAGGTTTTTTTTCCATTTTTTTTCTTTCTTTACCTTCCCGCAAGGTGAAGGTGAGGACATCGATAGAAGGAAAAACAACGAGGCTCCGGCTACAATGTTGGGGAAAAAAAGTATATCTATAGATATATCAATGTGGATAGATAAATATACACATATGGTTCTGGAAGATACATTTAGATTAAGAAAGTGGGGCAATATCTGGAAAACTTAACTTTTTTTCATTCATTCATTCATTCATTAATTCATGCATTCATTCGTCCATTCATTATCTGGAATACTTTGTACATTTAAACATCACAGTTTATAGAGAAGGGGATGAGATCCCTCTGATGGCAACGTGGACTTTCAACGGCACGCCTTGACATTCATTCATTCGTTCATTTATTCATGCATTAATTACCTTGAGATACTTTGTACATTCAAAAAGTCTCCCATTATAGAGAAGGGGATGAACTCAGTTTGATCACAATCTGGACTTTCAGCAACACATCCTCACATTCATTCATTCATTCATTCATTCATTCATTCATTCATTCATTCATTCATTCATTCATTCATTCATTATCTGGAACTACTTTCTACATTCAAAAAGGCTCATGTTATAGGGCAGAGGATGAGCTCAATTTGATAGCAACCAGGACTTTCAGCAACACATCCTCACAATCATTCATTCATTCATTGAGTCATTCAGTCATTGACACTGTCATTATCTGGAATAGTTTTTTTTTAATTAAAACAGCACTCTTTAAAAAGAAGGGGAACTGCAGCAACATTACCGTCATTCATTCATTCATTCATTCATTCATTCATTTATCCATTCATTCATTCAGTCATTCATTCCTTCATCCATTCATTCATTATCCGGAGCTACTTAGTACATTCAAAAAGGTTCACGTTATAGGGAAGGGTATGAACTCAATCTGATTGCAACCTGGACTTTCAGCAACAAATCCTCACTTTCATTCATTCATCCATTCATTCATTATCTGGAGCTACTCTATAAATTTGAAAAAGCTCATGTCATAGAGACGGGAATGAGCCCGATGTAATAACAACCAGGATTTTCAGCAACACCGACTAACATTCATTTATTCATTCATTCATTCAGTCATCCATTCACTCATTCATTATGTGGAATACTTTCCAATACATGAATGTCATTTAAGTACATTAAAATGTCACAGTTTTATAGAGAATTCGATGAGCTCGATCTGATCGCAACCTGGACTTTGAGTAACACACCCCGACATTCATTCATTCATTCAAGGACGACAGATGTAAATTAGCTTGGAGCTAACTGTGGTGTAGAGCATCGCTTCTTTTAAGATTGATGTTTTCTGCATACTGTCCTTGTTTACATAAACTTAAAAAAAAACATTCATTCACTCAGTCATTATGTATTACTCTCATCCCAATGTGAGGGCCGCGGGGGTGGAGCCCATCCCGGCTGTCATTGCTTGAGAGTCGGGGTTCACCGTGGGCCGGTCCACTCACACGTCATATAGAAACACAGCAACGAACACCACTGCGCAACCCTCTATTTTTATTTTATTTTATTGTATTTTATTCATGATTTAGTAGTTTGAATAAAAGAGTAAAAGTTTTTTTGCTTTGTTTTTTTATTTCTATTTCCAATTCCTCTCACGGGGCTGCACGGAAACAATTCCTGTAATGATATGAATTAATGCACACTTTTGATAATTTTATGAAAAATTGAGTGTCGATGAATATCGGGTTCCTACGGCAACGCGGAAGGCGCTGCAGGTGCTCCTTAGACCTGGATAAAGAAAGATTACCGTAATTAATCCTTGTCCACTATAATCTATGCTTAAAATCTCATATTGATACACAAAGGCGGATAATAAATGATAATAAACCTCATCTCGATTAGGTTGCCAGATGAAGTCATAATAGAGATCTTATTTTTCTATAAAGCTTAAAAACCAGGCATCAGAATCAGAATTAGCGAGCGCAGCGCCGTAGCCCACTGAGCTAATGTTACCCATTGCATTTACACTCTTTTGTGTCGACGTTGACGTAACACCTTTAACAGTCCCCGCTGTCCCCGCGAGAGACGAGGAACCTTCTGGGTTGTCGTTGTCGTCGCCACTCTGTCGTTATCCTTGCCCTTGTTATTGTTGAATTTGGTTGTCTACTCTCACCCTTGCTGTTTACTTATTTATCTTTATTTTTATTTATTTATTTCATTTTGGTTTTTATTCTTATTTTGTTTTATATTTTTTTTATTTCATTTTATTTTATTCTATTTCATTTTGTTTTATTTTATTTTCATTTTATTTTTATTTTTATTTTTATTTTTATTTTTATTTTTATTTTTATTTTTATTTTTAGAATTCCTGTCTTACAATTTTTTTACATTGCTTTAAATTGTTTATTGCTTATTTATATTTAGACGAGTTATTGATACTGTTATTGTTGCTGCAACAAAGGAATATCTCCTGAGGGGATCAATAAGGAATTATCTAATATTGTCTTATTCTTTTAAAAGAACCTCCTCTTTTACATTTTCTTGAGAGGGAAATGTAAAAGCTCTTTTGTGTTATAATACCAATAACAATAAAAATAATAACAATTGTTGCCACTACTTTAGTAATTATAATTATCATTATTAATCTATATCTTAAATTAATTATTTCATTCTTTGATTTGAGTTTACTTTCATTTGAATAGGTTTTTCCCTTGAAATTATGTAAATATATTTTTTCAATTTTGTTTTTTTAGGATAAGGGTGTTCCCAAAGAGAGGGTCCTTGACAAACCGCTCAATGAACCAAAATCATGACATTGTCTGAGTGACCTCCCTTCACCCGGCCGTCGCCATGGCAACCACACACAGCGCTTGAGTTGAGCCCCCCCAAACCAGAACGACGGCATTGCAGATTTTGCTGTCAAAGGTTGCCTCCAACACACACACACACTCTCACACGCATACGCACAAGCTCATGAGGTGATACATTTATGCATGGAACGGTGATCCAGGTGCGCACACACCTGATACATGACAACATGACACCCTTTGTCTTCCTTCTTCTCGCCCTCGCAGACGGCGACTTTCCGCTCCTCGACCTTTTTTTTTTCCGATTAGCCATTCAGGGACGCCGAGCGCTTCATTTCACCAGCGAAAAAAAAAAAAATTAAAAACAGGTGTCTCTCCGAGTCCTGATAACGAAATAAGACATGAACATTCACGCGTTCATGCTCGCTATGAATTACGCTTTGATATTCTCAACAAGTTGTAAAACGCTGGGGTTTCTCTCCTTCTTATTTTTATATCAGATTCCCATAGATGCTGGACACACACACACACACACACACACACACACACACACACACACACACACACACCGTCACTTCAGAGAAAATGAGTTAGTGGAGCTGAACATGAGAAGGCTGGCAGACAGCAGGGGGGGAAGAAGGCTGAGGAGTGGAAGCAGCGTGCGGACTGCTGGGATGGACTGCAGGCTGCTGGAGAGCGCCAGGCTCCGTAGAAGTGCGAGCCCAGCTGGTGGCCAGCCGCGAGGGAAGGCTGGCAGGTGGCCGGCGGGTGGCGGCAGGAGGGGGGGGTACATGCTGGCAGCCGCGGTTCGGGGTAAACGGAGATCGCTTTCAACCTGAACCAGAAGCGAAGGAGGACGCCCGGCGACCGAGTCGGCTGTACACCAGCTTGGACCGGTCGGCGTTAATCTGCGAAATTGGCGACTTCTGGGGGGGCCGTTTGTCAAGAACTGCACATTGCTTCGGTTAAAAAGAAAGAGACGTCTTGGAATGAAATCGTTAACGGGCGGTTTACTCGCCGTCTCCATGGTGACGACATCGGCGGTCGGACGCGGAGCTGGAAGTTTATCTCGGCTCCGAGCAGCTGTGACGGTAACACAACCACACGGCTGCAACAAGAGCCTTCCTTTCAGAGGATGCTAATAGTAAGCGCAAGGCTAGCATCTGGTCGGGCTGCACCCACGTCCATGCTAACGTCCCATCATCAAGGCATGATGGTCGCCTCGTATCTTCTCCCGAGTCCTTGGGTTCTCTCACGTCGCAGATTCCCAGAAGGTATGGCTTTATCTGCTGCAGCATCCTGTCCATAATTCCTATTAGAATGTAACTGTTAGTGCTACTGGTGTATCATCTAACAGAAAAAATGTGCTTGTTCCTCTGAACCTTCCACCCATCTCTATCTCCATCACACTCTTGATTTCTAGCTCTCTTCCCATCCCTCTCTTGCTCTTTCTCCTTCCACTCCAACCAGTCGAGGCAGAATGCCGTTGGGCAAAAAAAGGCTAAAATTTCCTCACCGCTGTGGCCTAACGCTGGGACCCTGTTGGGTTTCTGTTGATGATTTGTGGTTCAGACCTGCTCTTGTTGCCTCTCTGTGAAAGAAGATCTTATAAGGGGATTGGACTAGTTATTGAGAAGCCAGGCGACAGGTTTAGATGATGATAACAGTCGTAGAAGTTGTGCTGCAGAAATCAGCCAAGGCCCAAAAACCCAGCTGCGGCGGCAGGCTGGTTATCCAGGTAACTTGTTGTGCCGTCTTGTTTCTCATTTCCAGCGATTTCACTTCGAATTAACTTTACCAGAGTCTCCACGCAGCCCGTCCGTCAGCCGTCCTCCCCTCGGACCTGCTCGTCCGACTCCTTCTGCTCTTCCTCTACCTTTCAGAACAGATATCTTACGCCTGAGCTGCAGTTTCCTTCCTACGAGCCTCTCCTCCCCTGTCTCCTGCTGGCGTGGGGTTCTCCTCCCACGATCGTGTCTGTTACAATGCAAGTTTAATTCGGTCCGAAGGTACATGTTGTCTCGCCCGCCTTCCACCAATTCATTATGGGACGGCTTGGCAAATACCAGAGTGTGATTAAGAAGCATCTTCTGGCGAAGTCGGAAAAATGTGTTCACACGTCGCATCGAGCGGCACCACAGAGTCGGGCCAGACGGGCCCTTGGGGAGGACAACCCCACGCACCAATCTGCTCTTTAAACGCAGCCACTCAAAGCCTGTGACCTACGCAGTATTCAGAAGTATTATACACAGTACCAGGCCCCCTTTGGAAGTAAAAGCTTGATGTGTTTAAATGAGCTGCATTTAGCATTTTGCAAAGCTAGCACTGAACAAAGATGGCGGCCCACGATGACCCGTTCTTAGGCGTTTCCTTCTTGGTTTCCTTCAAGAGCAAAGGCAGGACCGGATGCAGCCCGGCCGAGAGCTCGCCTGACCTCCGACTGCACGAGTCCCAGTTCCCTCCCCGCAGGTGGAAACAGGCCCAGCGTACAGAGCACTAACACGCCTTGCAGTTTCAAAGGGCTATACACTAGGTAGCATTTACCCGTTCACACACGGATGGCCGTAGAACTGCCACGCAAAGGGCTAACCAAAATATCGGGGTCCCGTGTTTTGCCCAAGGACACTTCGACACGCAGACAGGAGGAGCCGTCGACCGACTGATTGCAGGGATGCCTTGTGGCGCGGAGGGGAACTGCACTGCCGAAGCTTTTGCTTCCCAAGTCAGGATCTGTTGAACTTGTATGCTCGGCAGCTGAAGGTAACCTCCGGCGAATTTTACCTGAGAGGTTCACCTTGAGCTAAGAACACAAGACAAGTACTCGATTACATCGTCGTGTACCTCGGCGTTGATTCACCTCCCTCCCGACGGATAATTTCGCACAGAAAACATGGGCGGGAGGTTCTGTCGCAGAAGGTGTCCAGGTCTTCGCAGAGCAAACGAGAGCCTGCGGGGGTCGATGGCAGCCGGACCAGGACGGAGCTCCACCCAACATGATGGATTTCTCATTAAAAAACGCCCTTCGGCTGCCGAGCAGCACCATCGCTGATGTTCCGTGCAACTTAAGAACCGTGTTAATGACCCCGCACTTTACCAATAATTCTTTTCTGTTGACCTCGGTCAGATAAGGGAGAAGTGCTGGGCCGGGAAGAACGGCGACTCGGCACCAGATGCATGCATTTCTTCTTTCAGGACAGACGGAACAAACTTTGCATTTCCTTAAGGAAAAAGAAAAACTACAAAAATGGCCTCCACTGCACGATCCAGCCCTTAACCACAACATCCAGACTGAAGGAGAACTGCATCAACGGAGTACAAATATCTGCAAGTACTCATTTCGTGGCTGCTTTTAGGATCAGATGGATTATTCAATTATAGCCACTGATTTATTTATCCTTGAATATTTATGAATACAGATATACATACCTTGGTGGATGGGAGACCGTGCTAACCTGCAGTAAAATGTAAAACACGTATCAGAAAAAAATATTGGAGTGGAGAGGTGGATGCTGATATGTTTTGGAGTGAGGGGAGAGTCTGTTGATCTACGGCGGTAAAATCAACCAATGAATACCCGGGTTGTTCCACCCGCGCTATTAAATGTCATGGATTTATGGCGAGGCGTTTGCCTGGTCCTCGGCCGGCGCAGCCGAAGGGACGGGACCGGGGGTTTGGTCTGAGGGGCGGGGCTCCAGGTTTTCGGATAATTTTCGATGAGTCTGGGATGGATCGGCACAAGAGACCTTTTAGGAGAAGTTCAGCTGTTCAAATCACCTGCCTCGTGAACAGGAGGTCATGGGTTCAAATCCCAGCAGAGCTTGAAGGTGAATAAAAATCACTTTGCTTCCAAGGTAAAGGACTCGGGGAAGTTTGAGGGCAGTGACCTTTAGAAGGTGTGGATCCACTTTTAGGCAAAAATGATACCCTTCCAACTCTGCTGGGACTCGAACCCACAACCTTTGAATCTCTTCTTCCTCACGTTTGAGAAGTCCAATGTCCTCTTGCTCCACAGCATCAAGCTTGAGTCTTGGATGGAAAGAACTCTTGATTGGAAGATGTTCTCTTCATGTGGCAACAATTTCACTGCCCCAATTGAGCCTGAAAACAGACCCATTAGCTTAGCAGGCAAAGCATGTCTCCCTGGCTCTGCTGGGAGTTGAACCCACAACTTTCAAAGAGCTTTCAAGATTGAAGTGGGATTTGATCGTGATTGGATCCTTGAGTGTCGGTCGCACAACAGGCTCTGTAGCTTAGCTGGTCAAAGTGCCTGTCTCGAAAACAGGAGATCCTGCATTCAAATGCCAGCAGAGCCTTCAGGTCTTCAAGTCATTTAAGGAGGTGGATCATCTGAACATAAAAGCTGCTTCATTCATCAGTGGGTTGAACCATTTCTCCTGTAAACAGGGCATCATGGCTTCAAATCCCTTATGGTTAGTAGGACTTTCTTCTGGAGCTGCATCTTGTCCCTTTTTCACCTTCTGCCTGTGAACCAGTTCAAGTCTTCTGAAAATACCACCGACTCTGATGGGACTTGAACCAAGAGCCTCCGAATCTCGTCTTCCTCTGACTGTTCCGGGAGTCCAACCCAAACCTCCCAGTAGAGTTGGAGAAGCTTTTGTTCTGATGCCTTGGCTAATGAAACAGAAAGAACACATAACTTACATTATTTACGATCTGATTCAGATTCTCTCGGGCACATCCGTCTCTGACTCTCCGTCGACGCCCGTCAAGATGCTCTTCCTCGGTCACATGTCTTAGCTACATCCACTACCTTCTTGAAGGGGCTGCACCAGCCGCTAACACATAGCACATTACCGCTAAACTGAAACCCCCAAGTTGGCAAAATGAAAAGAAAGCAAAGGTCTTTGGAAAGTTTCTTTGTGCAAAGTTAAAAGAGGAGAGAGAAGAAGAGACGGCGACGACGAAGAAAATTAAAGCTGCATTGAGCAGCCGATAGCAGGAGTCCGACTTGAAATATGGATTTATTGCAACAGGTTGTTCCCGCGCGTCGAGCTCGCTCTGCAGAACACACGGAAACTGGCTCTCAAATGAGGCAATGAAGCCTTCAAAAGTGCTTGGCCACTTGGAGAGCAAGCGTTCTGCACTGCTAATAAAGTCATTATTGGAATTAGAAAATACCGTTTTTTATGCCGGTCGTATCTTTTTATTTCGTTGTGTTTTTCTGCCACGCCTTGAAGGCCGGTTTAATGTCCCTGACATTAAACCGGTCCCTGGCGCGAAAAAGGGTTGGGGACCACCGGTCTACATGCTTTCTGGTGGGACCTTCTCCATGTTCACCTACCCGGGTTCTTGCTGTGTTTCCTCTCCATGTTCTCCTTCCTGGGCTCTCTCATGTCCCTCCGCCTGGATTATCTCAAGGTTCTCCTACCTTGGGCCTCTCAAGGTTCTCCTGCCTGGGTTTTTCCAACATGTCCTCTCCATGTTCTCCTTCCAGGGTTCCTTCCATGTACTCCTTCCAAGGTTCCTGATGTGAGTCCTCTCCATGTCCTCATATCTCGGTTCTCTGCATGTTTTCTGTCAGGATTTTCTCATGGTTTTTCTCCAAGTTCTCTTACCTGGGGTTCTTGTGGTGTGTCTTCTTAATGTCCTCCTTCCTGGGTTTTCTCTAGGTTCTCCTACCTGAGGTTTCTCAATGTCCTCCAGTTAGGGTTCTTGCTGCGTATCCTCTTCATGTTCCCATACCTCAGTTCTCTACATGTTTTCCGTCAGGACTTTCTCCATGTTCTCTTACCTGGGGGTTCCTGCGATGTGTCCTCTCCATGTTCTCCTTCCCCGGGTTCTCTCCTGGTTCTCCATCTTCATTCCAAATTCCAAAAACAGTCTGCAGGTTCAGGAGAAGCTGTGTGAATAATGGATGACCGAGCGTCTGCAACTTCACCGATGATAAATTGGGTTTAGAATATGAATGAATGAATGAATGATTGTGTCTCTCTCTTCTTGCCTGGATGCCGTCCTCCACCTGGGCTGAGGCCCATCATCCGAACCTCCCCCTGCCATAATTACCAGCCCCATTATTTTTAATGTTACCATCGCAGCTGTTTAAACCCTCATTATGTCATTACAGGTTACAAATTCAATATGGCGGGGGGAGTTGTCAAACCAGGTGAAGACGGACCCTCGTCAGGGAAATTTCCTTTCGACGTTGAAGGATGGACTCCGTATTTTTTCCCCCCTTTTCTCCGGGCCGAAGCCTAATGTGATGAAGATGAACACGAGATCAAATCCAATTACAGTCGGCATCCATTACGACCCCGTGAAATATCCCCGGGACGGCAAGGAGTGGGGGGGGGTGGACGCACAGACGGGGTAATAATGACGACTGTCCGTTTTTAATTCTAATGGACGTCGAGAGGACGGCTTTTGAAGTCCGCATCCTTTTGATGTTTACATCCGACGCCAACCCCGCAGAGGCGAAACCGTCACTTGCATCTTCATTCGCGGGCCGGCTGGGCGTCCACGTTCAGAGTTTAATTCGATATGAATGCGTATCGCGGGGAAACATCAGCCACCAATATCGACTTTTAGTGCTTTTTTTTTTTTTTTCCAAAAAAGTTTTAATTTTGGTTTTACTCAACTGTGCTAGCATTGAAGCGCTGCCGGTTAACTCGCAGGGTGAAAAGGCCAAAACCAGTCGATGCTGACGTGCACGGTCATCTCAGAGACACGACGGCGCACGTGTGTGTGTGTGTGTGTGTGTGTGTGTGTGCAGATAAGCACCACAGGTCACACTCACACTCACACACACACACACACACACACACACACATACATTAAAAGCCAAATGAAAGGGTTTGGTGTAAAAGTCCTAAGTGTGTGTGTGTGTGTGTGTGTGTGTGTGTGTGTGTGTGTGTGTGTGTGTGTGTGTGTGTGTGTGTGTGTGTATGTTTGTGTGTCTGTCTGTGTGTGTGTGTGTTTCCTTGAACACGGGCGGTCATTAAATAATCATCTTGTGTCTGACTTTGTTAAATCAGTTATGGAGAGCTTTTTTTGTTCCTCCTGACATTTTGATCTCCGCTTTGTCATTAAGTCGGGGGATGTGATGAAATTTACATAACCCTAATTCTTCAGCCTGCTGACAACATTTTTTCTTTTTTTTTTTCCCCGTCACGGTGACAGCCATCTTTAATATTTAGACCAGGACTTTCCGATGCCCTTCAACTGCGCCTGCAGTATTAATGCATCCTTAATGGGAGAGGTTCCATAAACGAGCCGCAAATGGAGCCAGACGTTTTAATGTTTGCTAGAAAGGCTGTTTTCCACATGTAACCGTAATAGTCCGTATTCATATTTAATCAGTCGTGGGTTTGTTATTAATTATTTAGCTGTCGGTGACTTCATTAAGTTGAGTTTTGATGTCGCGGAGGGTTTTCCCCGGTCTTCCAAAGTCCCTTTGTCCCCTTACATGCAGCTGATTAATGGGGTTTAACAGCCATTGTAGCCCCGTCACGTAGTCCTGAGGGTGTGTGTGTGTGTGTGTATGTGTGTGTTCCCTGCAGTTTAAAGGCCCAGTGTGTTTCACTGATGATCCGAAAAGGGTCACAAAATAGAATAAAACCCGAAACTGTGTTCAGAATAATTTGTAACATCTCGTCCTGAGCCGACCTTTTCGTCTGTTGTGGTTTTTGGATGTGGTTTTCTTCCAAAGGATAGAAAAAAAAAGGATAAATTACATAATTAATTCATTCGTTCGATGAAACGTCCAGTACAAATGATAGTTTTTTCATTCGACCTTCCGGATCTTATTTTGAAAAACGACACTTTCCGCCTTCTCCTTCCTGCCGCGCTTCACTCTGTCACGCCATTTCACACATCGGCTGCCGCAAGCTAGCCCTGGAAAAAAAAAAGCCATAAACAAAAGTCACCGGACAGCTTTTTTCGGGGGGAAACGAGCAAACGATGAGATGGCAGAAGCGTCGCTGGCAAAAAGAATGAGCCAGCAAAAATATCAGGATTCCTACCGAAGTTCCGGGTTCATCGTAACAAGTGATACACAAGCTCCGCCCCCGCTATGCTTTACTTGCGGTGAACGGCTAGCTAATGAAGCAATGAAACTCTCAAAGCTGCTTTGCCACAAATACTGTGAACTGACAAAAGGTTTTATCCTTTGAACAGCCGCGCCTCAAACCGGTCCGCGGAAACATTTTCACACGTAAAACTGCTCCCTGGTAGAAAAGAGGCTGGGGACGACTGGTTTGGATACAACTGTTCACCCTTTCCTTCACAGATCTGGACACGTCAGGGTTTTTGATGTTTTTTCGACATCCAAGGCCTCTGTCTCACTCTTTTTCTCTCCGTCCTTTCCGGAAGACAGCCTTAGCTCCGCCCACTTTTGTGACGAACAGGCGGTCTGACCTCAGTTTAATCGCGACGACCGGCCAGAATCTCCAACGCGCCAGTTTTTTTTTCCGCCGAAAAAGTGAATCATCCAAAAAGTAGACGGGTCCCGAAATGTCACAGCAGAGTTTGCAGCTAATTAGCGCTCGCTGTTTTTTGTTTTTTTCCCACGTTGTCCTTAAATGCATCCTTGAACCTCTACCCTCGAAGAGTCACACCGGATTCGTCGTTCGTGATTGTGATTTGACGGCTGCTGTCAGAGGCTGATAATGACGTCCTGACCCACGGAGAGGTGGAAGCAAAAAAGGGAAAAAGGCACTTTTAGCGGGCGGAGGTTGGACACCGTCTCCCCGGACGCGGCAGCCTGCTGACGGTGGCGTTCGGGATCCACGTCGGGACGATTCCTGCAGAAGCTCCTGACCTTACCCCTCTCGTCGATGCATGGAAATTTAAAAATAAATGAATTTTAAAAGGACGGTTTGGACCGAGGGGAGGGAGAGGCGGACGGAGCGGCGGAACCGTGACATCTGCCCGTGGGGGACGTCACCGGTTTATTTCAGGCAAACGTTCTGCTGAGTGCAGATACAGCGGAGGTCGCTGCTTAAAAAAGGGCTGCTTGCTCAAGTTCAGCGTGCAAGGTGAGCAGATCGATAACGTTTTCTGGCATGGCGCTGCTGATTTTCGCACACTGAACCCTGGGCTAGTCCTGTGCAAGGGGAGGAGGAGGAGGAGGACCAGGTTCAGAGGTGGAGCGAAGCACCTCCATCGCTATGAGCTCCGGCGCCGGGCAAGGAGCTAGCTTAATAACATAATATAAAAATGAATAAATAAATTAAAAAGACTGACGTTCCAGGTGAGTTCAGAGCTGCTTTCTTACTGTAGCAACCTTTTGCAGCTCCCAGAAACAGCAGAAGAACCAGGGACCTCCAGCTCCTGGGACCATCTTAGCTTCTACCCCGAGGCAGGGTCTTTTTTTCACCTCCATAGGAACTCGTGCGACGTTGCTGATTGGTGGTACTCTTAAGCCACGCCCAATACAGGGCTATAATTTGCTGTTTTCTTGGGACAAAACAGGTTGAAGCGGTGAGCAATGAAGCAATGAAGAGGTCCAAGCTCTTACGCCTCAGAGGGGTTTCCAGAGCTCGCAGAGGAACATCAGAGGAACTGCGGAATTAGCTAACGGCTAACGGGTTCTTCACAGTGCAGGGAGAAGATAAAAACACTCCAACCATCTGATAGTCCAAGCTTATTATTCCATGAACGCTGTGGCAGCTCCACCTCCGTGTCGTCTTTGTCTTCTTCTCCCTCGGTGTTTTGTTGTGCTTGTGAGAATGCAAAACTAAAAGGCTCCCCTGGAGTAGGACTACTTCCTGGAGCGTGATTCAAGGTGGACACTTCTTTTAGAACCAATTCTTGGAACTTCTCTGTTTGAAAGCGGCTCATGTTATCGTGCCATAAATGTAATTATGATACATCGTGATAATCCCTATTGGAATCCCATTAATTAAAAACCCGAGGAAAACAATGGCGTTGATTGAAGACCGAAACAAATACGATATCGCTGAAGAAAAGCCCCCCCCCCCCACGGGTCCGCAAATAAAACGTGACGATACCATCTATCAGCGCGGTGCATCTGCAGCCAGGCAGGTACAATGGCCCCGCGCTAATTAAACCCTCGCGCACGTCGGGGTCCTCAATGTGACTCAAGGTTGCCGTTTGGAGTCGGAGAGCGGCGCCGGACGAACTGCAAGGTAATCTGACCTAACATGCAGGAATTTAGAAAAACGTTCCTCCCTCACGGGACTCGTCTCTCCGCCCGCCGTGTTTTCGTATCGCCGCGGCCGTCGTAAAAGCGTATCCTGGCATAAAAGCCCCGTTCAGATGACCTCAGCTGTGGCGCCACCCAACGGCGTCCGCAGCGGACGGGGATTAATAAACCCCCTCTCAGTTAACGATCCGCTTTGCGAGCCAGAGGGTCCGGGATTGCCGGCTTTTGTTGTCTTGGCGGGAAATAAAAACACTCGCGTTAATTGTTTTTGGAATGCGGGCAGAGAGAAGTCCGCTATCTTTGTTTGCGGCAGGAGACCCACTGTTAAAGGGCCGGGAGGCCTGGTAACCTGATACGGACGCGGCGCGGTGGTTAGCGCTTCCTCCTCACAGTGAGATGACCTCTGATTGGATTCCTACGGGGGGGGGGCTTTCTTTGTGGGGTCTCCATGTTCTCCAAGTGTCTGCGTGGGGTTCCTCAGGGTTCTCCAGATTCCGTCCACAGTCCAAACTCATGCAGGAGACCTTCAACTGTCCCTGCGTGTGAACGAGAGGGTGGATGGTTTTAACGGTCTACATGGCATGTGAATGAGAGGGTGGATGGTTATACGTCTCTGTATGCAGCCCTGTGATTGGTCCAGGCCGAGCAATGGCTCTCGCCCAATGACACCGAGTGTAGTGTAAGCAGTTTAGATGATGAATGAATGAATGAAATTCTGCATCATAGCCACATGTCCACATCCACTGCATGCTCGCAGAGAAAACAAATAAACGGACCAGGATAATTCCTGGAATGGAAGCATCCTTTCAGAGATATGATAAGATAATACTTTGTTGATCCCCAAAGGGGAAATTCTTTCACAGCAGCGTACCAATAATAATAATATCAATAAATATGAGTGTAAGGATCAATAAGAAAAGGCAGTAAAGGCAGGCAGTGAACAACAACAAGGACGAAATAGACAAGAGAACAGAATGAAAATAAATAAATAAAAATAACAGAAATAAAAAGAAATAAACAAGCAGGAGGGGTGAGAATAGACAACCAAAAACGACAACAAGGGCAAGGATGAAAACAGTGACAACAACAATAAAACAATGACAACGCAAAACAGGAAAAAGGCTACACGCGCACACACACACACACACACACACACACACACACACACACACACACACACACACACACACACGGTGTCTTCAATTAACCTGCTGCCTGCTTTTTCTGGATGTTGGAAGAAGATGGAGACCTCACGTGGAAAAAAACAACGCACCATTGCAAAATGCAACGTTGTCCTCCTGTGTTCCACATCTGGAGCTGCGGAAGACGTCGGCTACATATATATATACACATGTATTTAAAAAAAAAACTCACGAATCGACATCACCTGGGGGTCGGGGGGCTCGGGTGGGGGGCAAAGGTCAGATCGTCATGGAGATGCAGCAACAGCCGGCGTCCGCGGCCACTCCCACCATGGTTTTTGACAGAAATCTACCTCTCCACGAAACCCGACGGGGGAGCATATTTTTCATTATCGACATCCCAGGCCAGGATTAGCAGCGTTCCACTGCCCGACCCCTCCTCCCCGCCTTCCTTTCCATTTCCTCCCCCCCTCCTCGCGGACGGACGGACGGACAGGGGAGCCGGGCAGGATGGAGAACAAGTGTGTTCAAGGCCGGCGCTTCCAGGGACAAAGAACCTGCTGAGGATATTGGCGGAGGAGGCGGGAGTGATTCACATGCAGCGCGGGAGGCCAGTCTGGATCACCGCCCCCCCCGACCCCCCCCACCGCGGATCCCGCGGGGGCCACTGCGGAATTGATGAAACGAGCAGGAAGGCCTAATTAAAGGCTCTCAGCTCAAACGCATTGATGTATTACATCTATTATGCCACAGTTCAATAGGTCTGCCAGGCAGGGGCTGCTGCTACTGAGTCCTGCCAAACAAACTGAATAAATAATAGCAGCTGCGAGGGAGGGAGGGATGGGCTCAACAGGTAGAAATGACACACACACACACACACACACACACACACACACACACACACACACACACACACGCAGTCAAAAGCGTCTCGGGGTTTTTATTATTCGGTGCGGAGCGATTGAATACGAGCGCCTTCCGATCGACACCCCAGCGAGTCCAAAACGCGGTTAAAAAAAAAAGGCTCAATTCATTTCTTTTTTTTTTTTTATTCCTGCAGTTTTAATTTTTAGCGGTTTCTGGACAACACGGTGTTTTGCGCAGATGAAGAAACAGTTTGTTAAAAAGAAAAAGCACGAGCGCTCAAACACACTCCATTCATATGTAGCCTCCGTGTGTGTTTCTTATTTATCTTTTTTCTTCAACACATGTTGGCTGTGGAAGCAGAGGTCACCTACATCCCAGCTGCTGATGGATCTGGATGTGTTTGTCAATTAGATGATTTGGGGGGGTTAACTTATGCATTTGTGTTGATCAAAGAGGCCGAGGTCAAACCGCTCTCACGTGCAAATAGATGTTTAATGTAATTGTGCACTTTACGGCTAATTTGTACTCCATTATTATCTTTATAACTATTCTCACTCTTGCTGTGTTTTATTTATTTATTTTTATTTATTTTTCGTTCCATCGTCTATTTGTCCCTGTTGTTGTTCACATTGCTGCCAATTTTTTTTCATTAATTTTTTTATAGATAACTTTTCATTGTCTCTCTTATTTACATTTATACTTTATATATTTACATTTATCGATATTGTTATCGTTATTGTTGCTGCTGCGACAAAAGAATGTCCCCTATGGGGATCATAAAAGTATTAGCTTATCTAAAATGAGATGTAAAACCTTTCACGTCATATAGAGATAAGATACAACCCCTCACTCCCTTATTCACATCTCATTTAGCGACATACAACATTCACCCTCTCATCCAGACGTCATATAGAGACATACAACGTTCAGTCTTTCATCCAAACATCATATCAAAGGAAATATAAAACATTCACGTCTTAAAGAGATGAAAAACAACCATTCCCTCAGTCATTCACGTCATAAGCAGACAAGAAAACAGTCATTCAGAAATCATGTAGAGAAATGAAACCATTCACCCTCTAATTCACACCTCGTTTGGTGACATCCAATTATTCACCCTCTCATTCAGACGTCATATTGAGATGAGATTCAACCATTCACTCACTCATTCACACCTCTTTTAGTGACATACAACCATTCACTGTTTCATCCAGACGTCATAAAAAAGGAAATATAAAACCATTCACGTCATAAAAAGATGAAATACAACCATTCACTCACTCATTCATGTAACAAACAGACAAAAAAACTGTCATTCAGAAAACACGTAGAGACATGAAACCATTCACCCTCTCATTCAGACCTCATATAGAGAAGACCTCATTCACGTGTCACACGTGGAACCACTGACTCTCATTCATTCATCATACAGAGAAAAAATGCAACCATTCACACATCTGGACAATGCAGGTTCTCCAGCGAACCTCCTGCATGTGTTTTGACAGTTTGGAACCCGGAGAACCCCGAGGAACCCCAGGCAGACACTTGGAGAACGTGGAGACTCCACACTTTCTGGTTGTGAGGAGGAAGCGCTAAACGCTGCGCCGCCATCCTGACTGAATATATGTAAATAAACTGTACGTTGATGTTTGTCCGGTCAGAGAGAAGTAAAGGTTAGCAGACCTGAGGGAGCGTCGTGGTCCTCCTTGTCCTCAGCGGCCTCCAGTGTGTCTCCGCACGTGGCCTCGGGCTAATTGCCCGATGGCCTTCACCTGGTGAGGGTTTCCCGGCCCCTCCGACCCGAAGGCCGGGATTCCAAGAGGACGTTTATACGTTTAAACAAAGAAAAAGCATAGCCTTTTTTTAAATTTAAACTGCCGTATCAGTCGCCGTTCCCCGCCGCAGCCGGAGAGTTGGCTCGTAACAGTAAATCTTCCCCGACGCAAACAAACACACACACGCACACACACACACACACACACAAACGCGCACAAGCGCGTAAAACAATGAAATACGCATCTGCTTAAACGCCTCGTGTGAAATCGTGAAAAATACAGCGGACATAAAAACAACCCGGAGCCCCCTCACGCACTCGCAGCCCGACTCAATTAAAGACGCGAACGTGACAGGAAGGGAAACCTGCAGCGCACGCCGGACATCCGAGCGGCGTCCCTCCAAGTCCGCCATGGAGACACCGACGACGAGGACAGGAGGCCTGTCCAGAACCTGTCTGATCGAGCAGAGAGACGGATAGAAGAAGGCTGCGGCGGCGTTCGCTCCTTGAAAGTGCAAAAATAAAACCCAGCATCGCGTGTTTGTCCGTTGGCGGTGGCCAAATCGCCGAGTTTGTTCCTCGAGGAGCAGATTTGTGGGCCGAGCCCGAGCAGTTGCCGGCACAGCGGCGGTGAGATCGGACGGGGGGTGGGGGGTCTCCTGAGGTGCCGGGCCCAACGGCGTCTGTTAGCATGGAGGATGTCTTGTACGGGCGGCGGGGGGGGGGGGGGGGGGGGAGGTTTCCTCCCCCTCGGGACGGCCCGCGACCCTCTCCCCCCGACGCACCCCCCCCCACTGTCCGGGGGGGCTT
>CAAKHD010005756.1:28271-39166 GCA_901007705.1 Fistularia tabacaria
GGTTGGGCGGCGGCGTGGCCCGGGGCGTTGGATGGGGGGGGGGGGGGGGGGGGGGGGGGGGGGGGGGGGGGGGGGGGGGCTGAGGCTTCCGTCCGCTCAGGACGGACCGCGACACTCTGCCGCCGACGCAACACACTCCACTGTTCGAGCAGGCTTCTGTCGCCGCGGCGCAGCCCTGCAGACCTGACATATGTCTTCTCTCCGCTCGGGGCGAGACCTCCCTTCCATCAATGTCACCTTTCAATATCCTCCCTGAGCCAAAACACTGAATTCATAAGGAAGTGTTTGTCAGCATGTTCTGTTTATTAGCATCAGTCCAGCTTGTGTGCTCATTTGCATTCTCTGTAAATTAGCATGATTTCGGCATTTTATATGCATTAGCATGAATCCAGCATATTTTGTTTGGTAGCATGATTCCAGCATTACACATTAATTCGAATTCCCTATTTATTAGTATAATTTCAGCATGTTCTACTTATTAGCATTCTCTGATTGTAAACCAGACTACAGCATTTTCTATTCATCACCGCTCTCTGTTTATTAGCATTGTTCCAGTTTCTTTGTTCATTTGCATTCTCTGTAAATTACCATGATTTCAGCATTTTCTATCAATTTGCATGATTCAAGCATTTTATATTCATTAGCAAGAATCCAGCATTTTTATTTGGTAGCATGAATCCGGCATTTTTATTTGGTAGCATGGATCCAGCATTATATATTTATTAGCATTCCCTGTTTATTTGTATAATTTCAGCTTGTTCCATTTTTTTGCATTCACTGTTTATTAGCATGATTACAGCATTTTCTATTAGCACGGTTCCAGTAAATTCCATTAATTAGCCCGATCCTAGTATTTTTCTATGTATTTGCATTATTTCTATCAGTTTGCATGATTCTTGGATTCCTCATTTATTAGCTTGATTCCAGTATTTTGTATTTGTTAGCATTATTTCAGCATTTTTCAATTATTTGCATGTTTTTTTTTGCATATTCAAGTTGTCAGCATGATTCTAGCATTTTCTATCTGTTGTGATCATAACATTTTTTTGTTATTATTTTGTTATTCAGCATCATTCCAGCATTTTGGATTTTGTAGCATGATTCAGGATTTTTTCTATTTTTTAGCATCATTCCAGCATTCCCGTATTTTCTCATCATTAGCATGATCCCAGCATGTTCAATTTTTGCTTGGGGCTTGCAAATTTTATGTTTTAAAAATTATTCCAGCATGTTACATTTATTAGCATGACTCAGGTATGTTCTATTTATGAGCATGATTATAGTATGTTCTATTTATTAGCATGATTCTAGTATGTTCTATTTAATAGCATGATTCTGGTTTGTTCTATTTATTAGCATGACTCAAGAATGTTCCATTTATTAACATGCTTTGAGTATGTTCTATTTACTAGCATCCAGTGCCATTTCAACAAAACGTGGACCCGGAAGACCCAGATCACCTTGTGGGAAGAGCGTTGAAGCCTGAACCATCTCATGTTCATATGTACACCATAAATCTCATTAATCAGAATGTAATTCCAAAGCGGAAACAAGACGTTGCATCTCAAGGTTAAAGTTAGCTGAGCACGTGTTTTGCGCCTGAAGTGTGTTTATGAGCTCCTGAACCGACAGGAACGAGTGCTAAGGATACACTCTTTTTGTGAATACCTTTGTATTTTCTGTCGGGACTTCACGGCGCCGATGTTTCTCTCCGGAGCGAAGATTACCATCTGTGTTCCTTGCACCGTACCGACGGCGCGCCGGGGCGGGTGGCTGCGGATGCCGAGACCTAATTTAACACCGAAAACGCCACCTGAGCGCCTTTGAGCTTTTCGCTAATGAAAGTTGAGGAGGAAGTGCAAGGGAGCGTATCCGAGCTCCTTCAGGTGCAAAGCCCGCTGAGCCGCAGACGAGCAGCGAGGAACAAGCTAATGTAGAACGACGCTCCCTTTTTTTTTTTTTTCCTTTTATTTTATTATTTCACCCCGCCGCCGTGAGCGATGCCGGTAAAAAAATTGTCAGTCTTCTCTCAGCCGGCGCGAACGCGTCGCTCTCGAGGTGTGCACCGCCGCGTGTTTACCTGTCAAAACATTTCCGCGGGATCCTGATGAAGCAGAAGACTGGCAGTTATGGAAAACATCAAAAAAAAAAGAAAGAAAGCCATTTCCCATGGGGGGGTTGGAGGGTTGGGGGGAGGAAGCAGGTGCAGCTGGTGTCACAATACGGCGCGTGGAACGTCTCCGCCTGCTAAAGACCCGCTTCAGTGGAGGATCTGACATCCCCACCGCCGTTTCCTTAATTGCCGTAGTTAAGTGTGCACCCCTCAGATGCCGCATTGAAAGTACCTGCCTTAATGTTGTGTAAAATTATTATTCCGGCACAAAGACGCCGACATGCAGCTGTCACTTTTGTTGCATATTAATTATTCAAATGCAAAAAAAAAACAAAAAACAGTAAACTTAAAAGGTACTCGCCTCTGTTTTTTTGTTTTTTTTTCCACAGCTTTTCGTCAGCGAGAAGGAGCCGCTGGCGACAGGAGCGCTGCGGGAACCGGACCGTTTCTTCATGCATCTGGACCGCAGAAAAACCAGGTAACACGGGCCTCCGCTCCTGGAAACATCTAAGCTTCTACGCCGCGGTTGGGTATTTTGACGGTTCCGTGGGAACTCATGCGACGAAGGTGATTGATGGAACTCATAAGCCTTTTTTTTGAAAGCTATCCTGGTCACTGGTCAAAAAGTGTCCAGGTTTCTGGGTGAGATAGAAGAACATCAGCCAGAAGGAAAGGAAAGGTGGAGGAGACAGTGGTGAGAGCAGAGATGATGGATGGTTTGGAGAAAAGACAGGAGGCAGAGCTGGAGGTGTCAGAGATGAAGATGTGGAGGTTCTCTTTGGGAGTGACCAGGATGGAGAGGATCAGGAATGAGTCCATCAGAGGGACGGCACATGGTAGATGTTTTGGAGAGAAGGTCAGAGATGGTTGGGTCATGGACAGAGGAGGGAGAGTGAATATATTGGTAGATGGATGCTGGAATTGGAGGTCTAGATGAAGACCAGGGAGAAGATGTATGGAGGTAGTGAGAGAGGATCCTGGTCTCTGGTCAGATGTTTCCTTGTGACAAAATGGACTGAAGCAGAAAGGAGTTGAGGTCCAGGCTCTTCTGGCTGCCTCGCCTCAGAGGGGTTTCCAGGGCTCGCAGTGGAACATCAGCATTTTAGACCAGAATAAGTGTGGAGTTAGCTAACGGCTAACGGGGATCTTCTCACACTAAAGCAGGGAGAAGATAAATACACCTCCTCCACCTCCATGTCTCCTAGTTGGGGACAAATGTAGCTTATTTAAATCAAACTGAATTCAATGCTGTCTGTCTTCTTCTTCTTCTCCGCCCTGAAACATTCCCTTATTTGTTTATCGAATGCCCCGAGTTGCTGCCCCCTTTTCGTTTCTTGCCGTGTTTATTTCTCGGTTTGACAGCAACCTTTACTCTCCGTTTATTTATTTTTGGTCCAAACTGTACGAAGAACAACAAGAGGGTATCAGTGGTGCTAAACTTTTTGTCGGGCTCTGCCAAATTAGCCAGTGAAGGTCTTAAAAGCACTCAAAAAACTCTTCTTAGTGTCAGTTTTGAAAGCACTAATTAAGACTCGCCTAAAAGTGGAGTTCAATTTCTTTTTGTTAACCGGCAACTTGAGGGAATTCATTTCTACCTGGACGATAGGAGGCATTTTGTGTTCTGTCAACAGCCTTGACCAGTTAATTTTCCCATTCTAAGTTGATCTCCTGCCACTGAGAAGTACTGAGTGTCGTTATGTGTTTTCTCCGAATGGCTGCCTGTCAAACCCCAACGTTTTATAAAAGGGAATTTTTAAACTCAAACTCTTCTTCTTCTTCTTCTTCTTCTTCTTCTTCTTCTTCTTCTTCTTCTTCTTCTTCTTCTTCTTCTTCCATGGTTTGTTTTCGAGTGTAGAGCTTGAGGTGCACCTTAGCTGTGGTCCTTCACCGCTGGCGGGAACACGAATAAAGAATTCTGGACGGGGCTCATCCCTGCAACCAAACTTCCGCTGGACGCTTCTTAGAACTACCATTAAAATTGAAATAAAATAAAATAAATACAAATAATAATTCTAAAAATAAATGAAACACTTTTGCTCAATGAACTACATTTTCAATGTACCTCAGCGCACATCAGCGGTTTCCTGAACAGGCGAGGACGGGCCGGGAAATGGAGGAAGTCTTCGACTGATGTTTCAATTTGAGTCCGATCGGGAATTTCTGATTTCAGATTTGAAAAGGTGAAAAGGAAAGGGGGCGGAGTTTAACCTGGACACATCAGCTGTCAATCACATAAAGAGACATCCAACCCTTCACCCTCTCACTCAAACCTGCAGGACAACTTAGAGTCTTCAATGAACCTGTTTTTTGGACCGTGGGAGGAAGAAGCAACCCAGGAAGGACCACGTTGAGAAAACCCAGCAAGGAGAACCTGGAGAGAATCTCGAGAGGAGAACCTGCATCGAATTGAGACAGCAGAACATGGAGGAAAAAAAAACAGTCCGTAAACTTGGAGAGAACCCAGAATGGAGAACATGGAGGAACCATGCAGGCAGGAGAAATTGAAGAGAACCCAGACTGGAGAATATGGAGAGAACTAAGGCTGGAGAACAAAGAGGAACCATGCAGGATTGCAGAACATGAAGAGAACCAGACAGGCAGGAGAGCACAGAGACAACCAAGAATGGAGAACATAGAGGAACCATGCAAGCAGGAGAACATGAGGAGAACCATGCAGGCAGGAAAACATGGAGAGAACCAAACTGCAGCTGGACGCTTCTTAGAACTGAGTTCTCGAAATGGGCCGTGGAGACAGATGTAGAAAACGTGAGCCGGACATGTTGGATTTAGAAATGCCAGCGGCGCTGCTACGGGGGATTTGTTTCTCCGACCTGTCGCCGCGAACCGGAAGTATTTTTAACTGGAAAACAATTTCAAACAGCAGAGCTGCGTTCCAGAGGAGAGGCAGGGGGTGATGGAGAGGGAAGCACTATCAAAAATGGGCTAAGCTTGTCTCTGCACTATTTCTAACAGGCTCAGTTTGTTCCCCGCGGGTCCTTGGTAATTTTGAATGTGACCCCGACCCTGCGCTTCTTCATGCACACACGGTTCCTCACTCTGAAGACGGCTGCACGCTCCACTGGACCTGAATCACACTTAATTCGCTCTGGAGCGGCGAGGAGGAACGTGTTTGCCACTCTGCCGTAAAACGCGGACGTCCAGTCGCCTCGGCGGTACGGTCTTCGGAGAAAGCCTTGACCGCGGCAGAAGAGAGACGCCGGCTTCGCTCACCGATGCTTATTCCCCCCCTAAACAGCTTCTGTCTGAAAACACAACTGGGTGGGGCTTCTCTGCGGAAAAGTCCTCATCTATTTCAAGAGAGATCCACCCGGATGAAGTCCTGCGGATTACTTTAAGTGACTGAAATGCAATTTCTTTATCTACATTCATATCTATATTTCATATCTGTATCTATCATTTAATTCATGTAATATCAAAACAACACATTCTGAGAAGCATTATTGACTTCAAGATATATACTCATGGATACATGGATACATAGATACATGACTTACATCACATATCATATATATTTATATTTGTGATTATTTTTTCATTTTTACAATAATAACCTCCCCTCTATATATGCATCAGTCAATATCTTCAGAACAGCAACTCACATTAGAAAGTTTTAAATGAATGACTTCTGAAATATGAAAAATTCCATATAAATATGTATAAATTACATGTAAAAATATAGATAGATAGATAGATAGATAGATAGATAGATAGATAGATAGATAGATAGATAGATAGATAGATAGATAGATAGATAGATAGATAGATAGATAGATAGATAGATAGATAGATGGATGGATGGAAGAATGGATGGATGGATGGATGGATGGATGGATAGATGGATGGATGGATGGATGGATGGATGGATAGATGGATGGATGGATGGATGGATGGATGGATGGATGGATAGACATAGGCTCATTCCCAGCAGTGGTTGATATAGCTCTCCATACAGCTCTGCCTCCCTGCTGCTGCTCAGCTGCCAGCAGCCTTTGAGCGTAATGAAAGGCTCCATCAGCGAGAGGCAGCGCGACACTTCCTGATTACAGGCCGGCCCCCGCCGGGCCGCCGAGACCCGCGGATGTTTTCATGAACCGCCGGATCACCACCTCCGTCCGGATTAAGAAGCTGGAATTCAAGGTTGGAGCCCCCACCCCCCCCCCCCCCCCCCACCCCCGACCCTTCTCCCGGTCTCCGCCGCCGGGAATCCAGGGAGTGAAGGCCGCCGACCACCTGGACTATCACAAGGTTTAGTTGTCTTTGGCGTTTTGTTGGGTTTCCTGCAGTGAGATGTAGTCACGGAGGCAGGATAGGCCGTGCCTAACTTGCCAATTTCGGAAAGAAAAAAATGTTAAATGAAGAAAAGAATGAAATGGTTCTATTTTTCAGTGATTTGAAATATCCAGAAGGGTATTTTTGATTTAACTTAAAAAGTTATAGATTTTTTTATTCAAAATCGCTTTTGAAATGTACTGTTCAAATACTGAGATGAGACGTGCAGTGAGGCAGCGGACCTTTGAGCCTCAACGTAGATTGCGCAATGACAGCTGATAATAAAATATATAATAATAATATTAATAATAAAAATAAAAAACTTTTGCTCAATGAACTACATTTTCTTTCTGCTCTGCAGCGTTCTAATGTTTGTAACTCTGATTGTGATGAAGTCACTGCCTCACCGCACCTCACTGGTTTCCTGTGAACAGGCGAGGACGGGGCGGGAAATGAAGGAGATCTTCGAGTAACGTTTCGATTTGAGTCAGATCCAGAATTTCTGAATTCAGATTTGAAAAGGTAAAAAGGAAAAGGGGCGGAGTTTAACCTGGACACATCAGCTGTCAATCACATAAAGAGACATCCAACCCTTCACCCTCTTACTCAAACCTGCAGGACAACTTAGAGTCTTCAATGAACCTGTTTTTGTACTGTGGGAGGAGGAAGGACCCAGGAAGGACCACGTGGAGAAAACCCAGCAAGGAGAACCTGGAGAGAACCCAGAGTGGAGAACATGAAGAGAACCATGCCGGCTGGAAAACATGGAGAGAACCCAGGATGGAGAAGATGGAAATGAAACACATACCGTAGAAGCTTCTTGTTCAAATCCACAGTTTACAAGCAGAAGGTTCCAGGTGACTGAGACAGCCGTCAATCATCTGGAGAAGCTGTACGATGATGCAGCTCCAGCTGGTTCTTCCTGCCTCGCATCCGTCACCTCCTTCATTCCACAAGTGTCATTTATTGGCTGTCCATCAGTCAGAGCTCTAATCCTGCAGCAGGGGTGGACCTCCGTCTGCCTTCTGCTGAGGTTTTCCGAGGCCTGAGGACCTCCTCCCCGTTTGTTTTCCCACCGCAGGCACATTTTTTCCCCGGAACTAGCCAAACCGGAACGTCATCAGCGAGGTTGGCCTTTCCAATTAACATGTGGACACGGAGTACATTTCTAATTAGACAAAATAATTAATATCGTGAATTAGTTACACACCAGTAAATTAGCTTAACCACCGGGAACGGCCTCTGCTCACCATTTCATTTATCAGCAACGCACAACCCTGCTCAGATCCCGCCTGCGCTGCCCGTTAGAAGGAACCATTCGCGCAGATCTTCCACATCTGCGTCGTCCATGGTGCCCTTTCCTGATCCGGGGCCGGGGAGCTGCAGGAAGCACCGGGATGCTAACCACTTTGAATCCTCTGCGAAAAAAAGCTTGAAATATTAGCTCAAAACAAGTTTTGAACCGCGTTTGTTACGCATTATGCTAATTAGTCATTTATCACAAAATACCCGTAAAGCCTCTTAGCTAGGAACTGCTCTCCGTGCTTGAGGTCCCAACCACCACCACCACCACCACCACCACGTGTCGACGGCCTGGACGAGCCAGGAGACCACGTCCTGCAGAGACGCTAGCTTCTGCAGGAAGCACACTCATTGAGATGATCTACAGAAACCGAATACTCTGAGCAGAAGCAGCCAGCTCAATGCAGGCGGCCTTCTGCCTCGACAGAGGGAGAGAGTGTGAGGTGGTGAGAAGGTTGCGAGCGGCACCAACAAATTATCTCATACTAATAATACCTGTAGCGCTAACAGTTACATGCTAACAGCTGAAATGGTACAATGATAGCCTTGACATTCATACAAGAAATGGACGATAATGATCGACCGAGCCCTGCTCCTCGGGAACCGGCAAAATGACAGGGACTCCTAAGAAAATATGAGGTAGCGATCATTACTAGCATTAAGTAGCATTACTAGCACTGGTGAAAGGACATCAGTGCAGGCAAGATTAGGAAGAGCGGGAAGGGAAAAGAGAAGTGCATCATGGGATATCCCACTCCTAACGGCTAGCCTGGCGCTAACCAAAGCTTTCTGAAAAAGGAATGGTTGAAGCCGAAACAAAGAGAGGGTGTCATAACCCCTCGATGGAAAAGATGGTTCCACAGGAGAGGAGCTAATGCTAATGGTGGCTGCACGGTAACAGAAATCACATTCCGTTCGAGATCAGGAACAAGCTGGTGATCATCACTTCTGGTCAGTTTCATCTATTTTGGTGCTTCGGCATTATTCCATCCATCACTCCCAGTGAGCTTTGCATGGGGTGTTGAACACAACCTCCACCCATCTCCACCCCCCCTCTCCCACCCTCGCGGGACATAATTGCCAAGAAAACAGAAATAGGAGCCGTGAAGGCAGCTGGAAACTTCGGTGCGAAAGCACGATTTCACCCGAAGACGATTGGTTTGATGGTCGGCGAAATAAGTCATACTTTTGATCCGTTTCCTCCTGGAAAAGGTGAAGAACGCGGGTGAAGACATGGAAAGAAGCCCCTCCCCCCCTTTAAAAAAAAAAAACACCTGCAACATCATCCCGAAGCCCAAGAGGCAAGACGTGCCATTTCAGATCAAATCTTCTTAGCTTTTACAAGGTGTTTGTGAACCTTTATTTAGTCTTTTTGTTAGCTCAGCGAATGGCTTCAAGTGTTAATATCGCCCTGCTCTTGCAGGAAGGAGACAAACAAGCTGGCTCCTGCCTTTCAACGTTCCCTCCTTTTAAATAGAAAATGCATGCATTCATTTTCCTAAGTGTTCAATACCTCCAGGTGAGGGAATCGTCTTCATTCAATTCCGCCAAAGCACTTCTGTTTGGCTCATCGAGCCCTGATCCAATGGAAATAAAGGATTAACGCTAGCTGCCAGCATTACCTCCGGGGTTCATTCAGTAATATTACATGACCCTCCGATACCTCAGATAACGAGCTAATCTTGGCAAAGACAGTTGTACTGCCATTATTTATTCATTCATTTGCTGATTAATTCATTATCTATATACATTCCTTCCCGCACGCAGCCTGTTCATTGGGCGAGAGGCAGGGTTCATCCCGGATCCCGGGGACGCATGTGGGGACACGAAACAATTCACCCTCTCATTCACACATCATACCGTCCAGAACAATGGAGAGTTTGGAAAGGAGGTTGGATGGGTGGAGAAAAGTGTCCAGGGTTCTATGAGATAGAGGAACCTCAGCCAGAAGGAAAGAAAAGGTGGAGGAGACAGTGGTGAGAGCAGAGATGATGGATGGTTTGGAGAAAAGACAGGAGGCAGAGCTGGAGGTGGCAGAGATGAAGATGTGGAGGTTCTCTTTTGGAGTGACCAGGAGGGAGAGGATCAGGAATGAGTCCATCAGAGGGACGGCACATGGTAGATGTTTTGGAGAGAAGGTCAGAGATGGTTGGGTCGTGGACAGAGGAGGGAGAGTGAATATATTGGTAGATGGATGCTGGAATTGGAGGTCTAGATGAAGACCAGAGAGAAGATGTATGGAGGTAGTGAGAGAGGATATGAAGAGAGGAGGATCCAGAGAACATGGTTAGATGGAGAGGGTGGACTCGCTGTGGAGACGTTCAAAGGAAAAGAAGATTCAACCGTCATATTGTCTAATTTCCGATCACTTCCTCCTCATATATATGTAGGGGCGGTGCGGCTCAGGTCAACCTCGGAACCGAACATCCCTGGTTCCGATTCCCGGTTCCTCCTCGCCTGTCGAATTGTGTTGAGCAAGGCATTGAAGCTGGAACTTCTCCTCAGCTGCCTCCTGCTCAGGGTCCATCCAGGACGGGTTCAATGCAGCGCTCAAATTTGGCTGATCGAGGACCGGCAGCCATTAGAGACACAGAGACAGTCAACCACCCGCCCTCACGTTCACTTCTAGTTTCCTGCATGTGTTCACACTGTGGGAGGAACCCGGAGAAACCTGAGGAACCCCACGCAGACACAGCCTGCCATGATACATTTGTTCCCTTAAATAAATAAACAGTGTGGCGACACATGTTTGCGTTACAAATCAATTAACAGCCCCTGAATTCCCGCCCAGCAGCAGAGCCGAAACATTTTGACCGGAAGAGACAGATGGGAAATAAACTGGCACTCCGTTCGCTGTTGCACTGCGAAATGCAGCGGCCCGTTTGTACGTGTGTGTTCATGTGTGTGTCTGTGTGTGTGTGTGTGTGTGTGTGTCTGCCATATGGGCACGGTCCTTTCATCATAATGTAATTCACGAAATTCCTTGCCAAATCTTCCACACCACTGGCTGCCCACCCGGGGTCTGGACCCGCTGGGGGGGGGGGGGGGGGGGGGTGTGTGGGGTGGGGTGGGGGGGGGGGGGTGGGGGGGGGGGGGGGGGGGGGGGGGGGGGGGGGTTATGCCGCAATCAGAACTATCTCACTCAGTTAATGAGCAGCACAATGAGCTCATCAGAACCACAGAGAACCCA
>CAAKHD010005757.1:0-10000 GCA_901007705.1 Fistularia tabacaria
ACACACACACACACACACACGCACACGCACGCACACACACACACACACGCACACACACACACACACACACACACACACACACACACACACACACACACACACACACACACACACACACACACACACACACATCCTCCACAAGCAAGGCCAGGCAAGCCATTGAAACATACTCAGACGCAATGCTTTAATCCCTTATCCTTTACACTCCAAACTGTGTTATCGGCTGTAAAGAGAATTCAAAAAGCATGACTATGACAAAAAAGCAGAAAGAGCAATATTTGGAGGAAGAAGGGACAGGCATGGTGGGATGAGAAAACACACAGTATAAAGGATTTTGTTATAACTATGCAACAGTATTCAACCTTCACAGTATTAAACATGGTTCACATATCAGCCTGAGAAAAAGTCTGTGTGTATGTGTGTGTTTGTGTATGTCTCTGTTTGTGTGTGTGTGTGTGTGTGTGTGTGTGTGTGTCTGTGTGTGTTTGTGTGTGTGTGTGCACGCGTGTGTGTGTGTGTACGTATGTGTGGTATCGACAGTCTCAACCCTTGATCTATGTAGGGGAGGTGATGATGTCTTAAAAGTTGGTTGTGCGAAAGTAGTGTAGATTCACACTGGAAACAATCATGGACAGTGTGTGTGTGTGTGTGTGTGTGTGTATGTGTGTGTGTGTGTGTGTGTGTGAGAGAGAGAGGGGATGGAGCTTCTGAAAGCAATTCCTCAGAATAACCGGTGTATCGGACTACCTGCTGGCATGAGCTAAGCTGTAGATCGATAGCAAGTGCTAGTGCGTGTGCATCTGTGTATGTGAAAGCGTTTGTCGTATGTTTATTTGAATGTGTGGGTAAATCGGTGTGGGTGTAAATATGTGTATACTGAGGCATCCAACAGTTACTGGAACATTTACTATATTTGGCCACCTCAACACAACATCGGCTTTTATGAAAGCAATCCATCTGAGACACAGCTATATATTTCCATCACATAAGAATTTCTAAAGCGTGACCAACAAATATTTTAAGATTCTTCATGGAATTTCATGTGTGCTAGAACAATTTAGATACTGGAAACAACAAAGTGGTCAAGAGTGCTGTGCAGACAACACATTATATAATTAGACACAAGTGCGCATATGTAAATTCACTTCTGAATCACATATATTCATTTGCCATGAAATTGTTTTAATATTTTTGCATGTTCCTGTTGTATGTGTGTGTATGTGTGTTGGACTAAAGAGCATGAGGATCCAAGCAGCAAGCGATTTTTCCTCAGGGCTGACATGTCCATTACGTTGTAACAACATGGACAGCAAGCATCAGAAACACCCACAAAAAAAACCTCTCAGGCAGCCTCCAGTCTTCTTCTTATGGCTGCTGCAACTGCAGCATCATCAAGACTAATTTCTGAAAGGATTTGAACTGATGTTTGAATTCCAGCAGTGTCATTTCAATGGGTGTCATGGGTCCAATATTCATGAAACATGTAGAAGGCCCTTGAAACCTTCAACCAATTGGCCTTTACATTCTACTGGCCCCTGCCAAGCTTTGCCGCAGGCTAATAAAATGCATAGTCATGTTATATTGTAGCATATATTATTAAGTATTAGGCTGTAGTCAGTGTCAACAGTGAAGTAAGTGTTGGTTGTGCTGCCAAACTCCATGAGGTCCACCTCTGATTCATCTGGGAACTTAATCTAATTCATTGCTTAATCATGACTTCATTTATGACAATGGAGTTGAATGAAAATGCCCAATACATGCAATTTTTCACATTTTCTTAATGACATGTTTAAAAAAAACATGTGAAGTGTGAATATATTGATTATAAATAGTATACCTGTAGTATTATTCATTTTTGTAAACATGATAACAAACTGGAATATGTTACTATCTGGTTTTTAACTTTATTTGTAGGGTTTTAAACGCACTAACACGCTCATGCACGGTTATTAAAATGAAAATATTCATTTAAGAAAGTCTTAGACACTCCATTTTAAAAACAGCTGGATAGGAATGTATACACATGTGATACTGTACATGTATTCCTGATACTGGAATTTGAGAGTTTAAAATCCTGAATAAATAAATAAATTATCTGATTCTACAGTCATTTTAGTGTGTTTTTGAAGTTGATTTTGCTCACCAATAAATCACAGGTGTGACTCGATGGAGTCAATTTTCACCTCCATCGAAACTTATTTGTAAAGACAAAGACTTAAACTGAGAGTAAACTAAGAGGTATATCACTCAAAAGAGAAACTTGAATAAATACAAACAAAAAATGTTTGCCAATAATGTTTACACATCTCCTGCACTTGATCTGATGAGCCTATATGCTTAATTGCCCGGAGAAGCCACTAGCAGTGTGACTACTGGAAATGTGCAGGACACACAGCAGCAGGAACTCTGGCACTCACAGAGAGCTCAACGGCCAACCTTCAGGCAAGTGATTGAGGGCCCTGAGGTCACCAGAGGTGCAGTGATTGCATTGGCCTATTAAACTTGTCTTCTATAGAGGAAGGGGTTATTCTGTAAATGCTACAACAGTGGCCTGATATCTGAGAATGGAGTAATGGGAGGTGGGAGTATCTTGTCCTAGGACCACTGCTGAATGGTGATTAAGTTGAAGTTTTCAGAATGACAAATAAATCTTTGACTACATTAACAAGAAAACGTTGTTTGGCCTGTCATTGTGAAATATGCTGCTGTGGATATCAGTATCTGTGGAGAAATGAGCAACAGCTGCAGTGGCATTGTGTCATGGAGGGGGGGGGGATACAAAGAGATGGCAGAGGTAAGGATGTCAGTGCTTTGTACAGATTGTTTTCACACCTACCTAAGACACTGACAAAATAGGAGCCAGAGAACCAGCCCAGAATTTTGATCTCACTGAAAACACAAAGCATTGACCCTTGTTTTTAGCTGTTTTTCCATTACATGATCAGAATAGCTACAGATAGCATTTTAATACCAAGAATAATTTATGTTAGATCGTCATTTATACAATAAGCCCCTTGCAGTGTGACTGAAAAAAACAAAGAAATATTCCACAATCATAGCAGCTAAAAGGCTTTCCCACATAAATATCTATTTTGTTGCTCAGGCATTAGAGATACGAAAGAAGATGGGGTCATGATTGTCAATTATATTTTTCAACTTTTAGCAGAAAAACTCTTGTGGGCTGTTTTTCATAGAGTGGTGTTGCCAACTGCTGTTACTGTTACCATTTGCCCAGGCTGTGCCAGAGAGCTATGTTGATGGTTAAAGTAAGTTTTGATTTGCTGAACCAAGATGGCCTCCCAGCCTCACTGCCAGAATAAAATGCTGGCATATCTATAAACCACAGATATGAATAATAATCCCGGTTTTTCGGAACAAAATGTACATTTCCTTCTCTGACAAGAGCAAAGGTGGTATTGTGATGAGGTTTGTTTTGAGTGTTGTATGGTTCCAAGAAGCATTGCGCATATCTTTTTTTTATTTGCCCAAACCCAACCAACATCCGCCACACCATTGACAAGTCATTAAACAACAATATTATCCAGGAGTGAATTTAACGTCTCCAAGCTGTATTACCAGTGAATTTCGTTTGTATCAGCAATGTTGTCAGTCATAAATGACATGCCAGGTCCTCACAAATTTTGAGATTATATGTATCTGTGGTTTGCAGAAAAAACATCACAATCTAGTCTCAACTTACGTGGGCAAATTTCAGAATTATATTTGAATGACGGCAAAACTATAGTGCCCAATCATAAAACCAAACAATTTAAAAGTACACTTCTCCCTTTTGGTTTCTAAATTTTTACTTTCAAGTCTAGAACACAAGGGAATATATTTAGCAAAACAATTTTCTGTAGTTGACAAAAAAAAACATCCCATTATATTTCAGTTGAACTTAAATAATGACTCTACAGTGATGGGTTTTACTGCTCACAGTGATGGTTCAGTTGTTAAAGATGCTGTGCTACGGCTCAGACCAGAGGTTAGACACACAAAGGTTCCATAGAGAGAGTAGCTCAATGGGAACAGGTTATCAAGACTATGTTTTTCTATTCAGCTCTGTCACAACACTTTGACGGACAAACCAAAACTGACACACTGGGTTGACAATAAAAGAGAATGACTGGAATCGGTTTTCTCTGCTGATTCAACAAACTAACAAACTACAGGTTAATTTAAATGCAGCGACTGTTATTTTTTGCCCACTGTTTTAAAACACCAAAGAGATGACTTTGAAGGTATGTTTTATTCACTCCAAACAAATGACAAAACTCATGAAATCAAGGTTAGGAAACATAAATTCAGAGTGGATTTTTAAGAACATGTGATTTGACAGTTTTGCTCATTGTGACATAAAACAGTTGAATAACATTTTCGTACACATTTCTCAGAGTCAGTGAAAAAGTTCTAATCCTAACTACATTCACATGTTATGACCCTTACACTGCTCTGTAAATAAAATATAATGAGCATTAAAAATACAAGCCAGATTAAGATATATCTAACTTGATCCCTCTATTTTTGCTGCCCTAATGAGTATGTCTCGATGCAAAACATAAAAACGAAATAAATGAATAAGCAGGAATTTTTCTACCCCAACACTAAACCCAATCACTGTAGAAAGGGGAAAGGCATTTGAAGCCCTTTTTGATGTAGGCAGCAGCTTGGAGTCAGTGAGGGAGATGTTGATTTTGCTCTGATTAAAGAATTGCTGGTCTGCTTGTTGATAATGCTGGACTGTGTCTCTCCCTCCTGCTGAGCAACATGGACACCAACTGCCAACATGTGAATGGATACTAGTTACCATCCAATTAGTCACACTGCCCACAAGTCTTACATCCCAGATCAAGAACTCACAATTACTTACAAAATACATCCGACTTGGATACTAATATATGGTGCTGACAAAAACGTCAGGTGAATATATTCAGTATAACAACTACTGTACAGACCATTGTTTATAAATGCAAGATTTTTAGCAGGTGTAAGAACCTGATCTTAGCAATCTACACTCTGAACTGTACATCCATAGTATATTTATTTATGTATTAGTGATGAAACATAGCCACAATTCCCCATTTACAATCAAATACACCACTGCCAAACTTTCACACACTCTGTGAATTTCAAGATGCTCTTAAAAAGCAACAGAAACAACTTATACACCCTCAAACCCTCTTAGTAAAAATGCTAAAATCTGAGCACTCCCATTATACATAATTTAGGGGAATCTATATTCATAGAAGTGCAGGGCGTGTTGTGCTCAATGGGGTAAAACGCCCCTGTGTGGCTAATGGAATGGCCTGAGTTGCGTGATTGAGTGAAATGTGCTGGAAAGATTGGAAGGAATTTTAGTGCAGATAAATAAAGAGGAGATTCTGCTTTTTACTGGGCGTCAGCATTAATGCAGCATCTCCCCAGGTGATCAACACATTCAAATGGAGACGGAAAGATGGAGAGAAAGTAATGGATAGACAAAGAGAGGAAGAGAGAGAGATGGATAGAGCAACATCAAGGGAATGGGAGTGACAGAGGACACTTTAAGAGATAGCAGTCTGCCTCAGTCCTACTTCACATACACAAGGGCCATAGTATACCATCTCATATATCATCATAATGTTACCATCAGAAGGTTCAAAGGAAGAAGAAAAATGGAGTGAAAAAATGGGTCCTGGCAAATTTAAAGTCAGAATAACCAAGGGACATTATGAGGCTTCTACAGTAGACTTCCGAAGGCCAGGGCTGTCACGTGCATTTTTTCAGCTTTTTTTTCTTTTTTCTTTTTGCCTTCCATAATTTTGTGTCAAATTTGAGCGGGCAGCCCTTTCTTTTCACCTCCCACTCTTCACATCCATTACCTTCGGAGAGATGCAAAGTGAACATTTCAATTGGATTGCAATGGCCAGTTAGTGCTGCTTTGATCCCCTCTCTTCTATTTGAGGGCTCCATTGTTCCTGATTTGCTGGCTTGATTTGCCTGCCTGTGGATAATGGCCAAGGAGCCGCAGCCTGGGCTTCACCTGTCAACCCATTTCTCCCTATCATAGGTTTGAGGTTCACAACATTCATAGATTAGTGTGACATACCCATATGTTAAGGACTCTCAACAATATACAGTGCTGTGTGTACCAAGACATACTGTATGCTGCATATAGTACACACATCTCATCTTCCAGTATTACTGTGACTCAGGTACTCAGTCCTGGGTGGAAATGCAAAAAAAAAAAAAAGAAAAAAGAAACAGGTGCTAATTCCCAAGGTACCCCGCACCGGTGCTTGAGTGGAGGCTTGGAACATGGAGAGGTGGCAGTTGCAATTTGTTGGGCCACATTGTCCTTCAATTCATCAATCAAACCCAGACAAGATAAATTGCTGCATAGGTGGCTTAAAGTGCACAGCAGTCCTTCTTTGTCTTTTAGAATCTAAGAGCCGGCCAAACATCAAATTCAGACAATCTAAAATTGAGATTGTCTGAATTCCATGTTCAGTCGGCTTTGAAGATCACCTTTGAGAATAAAATGAAGAGTTTGCATATTATCTGAGTACACCGTGTTGTCTTTGACGTGAGGAATATATTAAATTCTTATAACTTATTTGACAAAGACAAGAATGCCCTTTGATATTAAAATGCATTAAACTGCCATTGACATGTATGTCTAAGTAAGAACAATAAACTATGCCTTCATCACAAATGTTTGTTGACTATTTGTGGTTGCAATTCCTTTGCCAGTTTTTTTTTTTTTACTCTAATAAATAACATTAAAAGAATTACTCTGACGTTGAATAATTCCTCCATCTCCTTCTGTTTTATGTTTTTGGGGAAGAATTCTTGAACATAACCCCAAATATCATATTGTTCCTTTATACAATTTGATTTTATTCTTTCTCATGACTATAAAAAATACTGATTACAAATTCTCTAAATCATGTGGAAAATCATTTTGATTTGTATGCAAATATTACATAAGCATGATTATGATGAGGAACCACTGTTGCTCTCATTCATACATTTGATTCTGAGGCAGACATTTTAAAACAGTACTATTTTGGCTCTCCTGTACCCCATCGAGCCATAACTTAAATGCAGCGCATGCAAAGACAGAATACGAAGGAAATTTGCTCAAGTGTCTGGTCTCCTCCCAGAAACAAATGAACAATTTGTTTTCCATTTCATTCGGAACCTTCATCCTACAGTTTTTGGCTTTGAAGTAGGGAGTGGAAAGGGAGGAGAAGGGTGGGAAAGGAGGCTGAGGGTGGAGGGGGTGGGGCAACAGATTGTACGATACCGTGTTTATCTTCAAAGAGTCCCGACTTGCTTACAAATGTACCGGTGAGTACAACAGCTTCAAGGTGAAATTGATAAATCTGGTGCTAAGTGCTTTCCCGATTATAAGCTGTATTTGCAGAAGAGACACTCGGATTTTCCAGATGCAAATGTTTGTCAAACACCACAATGAGCAAAACCAAAAATGTAAGTGTGTCAAAGAGATAAGATTATTAAAAAAAAAAAAAAAAAAAAAAAAAAAAAGGCAAGTACAAACAAGTAATTACAATATTCTCATGGCTGGCTCTGACAGGGAAATCAGGAACGGTGGAGTATTTTGCATAGTCTGCTCTTCAAACATTCCTCTTTCACATTCATCATTTGAGTTAGGCACCTTCAATGATTTTCCCCTTTTGGAAATATTAGTTTCCCCTTTAAATATCAAACACATGAATTTATTGCGGTGAATCTGACAGAAACCTTCCAGAGGCTCAGAGCAATTGCAAACAAACAAGCCATGAGGGAGAAATCGACAAAGAGAAAAGGGTGAAAACTCATCAGTTGTCCATCTGGTGGATGACATCCTTTGCTCCCTCTGTCATTTCTTTCTCATCTGCTAAGATGGACAGAGTCTCTCCTCTCTCTTTGGGATGACTGCTTCACTCTAGTCCTTGGAGACACCTTTTTCCTCAGTCTCTGTCTTGCCTCTATTCTCTCCTTTCCTCACAGTGGCTGCTATTTTTCTGAAAGTTTATGAATTAGTTACAACCCCTTTTTCCTTCCTCACCTCCTGTCTTACTTTCTCATCTCAGCCTGGATGCGAATTCAACACCTGCCTCTAGACAAACTATCACTCTCACTGTCCATCTTTCTCTCCTCTCCTTTTTTTGTCAATGCCTGTCAGGACCAAAGAGTCCCATGGAAAAATAAAAGATGAAATAGAAAGAAAAATCTGAATAAATATATATAATATATATATATATATATATATATATATATATATATATATATATATATATATATATATATATATATATATATATATATATATATATATATATATATATATATATATTATATATATAATATATACATAAATATATATGTTTATATCCATATTTTTGAATGTGTATACACACACACAAATCTGTCTATCTATCTATGTATCTATCTATGTATCTATCTATCTATTAATACATATATGTATATGTATATGTATATGTATATGTATATGTATATGTATATGTATATGTATATGTATATGTATATGTATATGTATATGTATATGTATGAAGACAGATATTTTTCAAGAAAAAAAAAAGTTTGTTCACTCCCATTTGTAAATTAAATGCAGCTGTGGATCGAATGGCCTCACGACTCCCCATCGTCTGCGCAGGCTTCCTCCGTCTCCTTCTAAGATTGGGCAGACACCGGGGATGGTGTGTGTGTGTGTTTCTGTATTTGTACGTTCATCTCCTTTGTGACTGCTTTCCTGAACCCGAACCCTCCCTTTACAGAGGGAAATGGTGGACTGTGGCATCGACAGGCCAGTTTTACAGTGTACTGGGCTGAATGTTAAACTTATATTTAATGTATGACATTTCACACAAATCATCCGGCCACAGACATGACCCTGGGGTATTCCGCAGATTGCTTTTTCAGTGCCTCAGCAACTGTGGAATTATTCGCCCCAGAAAGAGAGAGAGAGAGAGAAGGGGGGCTCTTTGAATTTGGCAAAATGATCGCCCTCTCGCTGCTCTGGCCATCCAAGACTGGAAGCTCTCTCTCTCTCTCTTTCTCTGTCTCTCTCTGTCTCTCTCTGTCTCTCTCTGTCTGTGATATCATGAACGCAGGCCGTGCCAAATTGAAAACATCTTGGCAGTCTGGAGGCTGTATGAAATAACCATATATTATGTGTAGTATAACACCCGGCTGGATAGCAAAACAATTATACTGTTTTGCAATCTCAAAAGATTCCTTGTGTCCCTCTCGGTCCTCCAATCCCTTAATTTCTATGTAAAAATTGTCAGAGGAAAGTGTGAAAATTATCTCATATTTGTAAATTGGAGTTAGTTTTCAAGCTCCTCCCATAATCTCAACTGTTATGACTAAGTCAGCAACACTTTTTGCCGATATGTAAATAACCTTGCATGTCCATGTGTACAAACTAAAAAGCGCAGTAAATATCTTATATTCAGTTCTTCTTTGTGAGGATACATGATATGGAAACATTGGCAACCACAATAAGGCTTCATGAATACACAGTGAAGGGGGCCCGCGCATCCTCAAAACACTTAAGTGCTGAAAATAAATACAGGGCCACTTTCTTCAGTGATGCCAAACTATTCTCTTCACAAAAAACAAAAAACAAAACAAAAAACAAAAACAAAAGACAAGACCTTTCTTGTTTGTTCAGCCTTGCAAAACAATGCATTCATTCCTCTGGATTCTACTGTGTGGCACTCTCCTTTATCGAAGGGGGCACTTTTTAACAATTCAGTTTAGATGCGGGAGGTTTGCTGTCTAGTATATTATTGTCAATCTCCCATTCCAGGAGAGGGGAGGAGCATTAGGACATGGTAGTGGTCAATTCAAAAAATCACTTCCAAGCCTACAATCAAGAAAAAGATGTCCACATATGGGTGACCAAACTAAACTCGCTTTTTATCCTCTGTGACACATTATTCACATATAAGTCCTTCATTGACTGATATTGTATCAGTGTCAGTGCAAA
>CAAKHD010005761.1:48569-65384 GCA_901007705.1 Fistularia tabacaria
TTTGTGTTTGCCGCGAAACCCCGGGGTGCAGGCGGCCAAGGGGGAAAGCCTCGCCCCGGGGCGATTGCCTACTAAATCCAGGGAAAAGTGTCGAGGCCCCCCCCCCCCGAACATGTCCGCGTGTGATGATGAGATTCGATCGGAAGCAGCCGACAGCGACCGCCGGGAGCTCGGCTCTTCCACGTGCATATGCCAGTCTGTCAAGGCCGGTTGTGATCCGCGCCGACGGCAGGATCCTCGGCGGCGTGACTCAGTGGAAAAGCGGATGACATTTGATAAACCCAGATCAGCAAACCGTGATATTCCTGATTTTGTGCGTGTGTGTGTGCGTGCGTGTGTGTGTTGAGCTCCATAACAACACCGCTCTGAGGCCTGCCGCTGCTGTCATTACATCGCGATCGAGACCGGCAGCAGAGTGACGGCAGCGGTTCGCCATCCAAACTCCCGACTCGCAGACACGACGGGCAAAATAACCACCAGCGACACGTGAAGCAGATACAGAATGAGACTTTTTTTCCTGCTTGATTCAACTATTCTTGACGGGCAGTTTAACAAGTGTCGTTTAAGGAAACAGTCAAATTTGATTATCGCGCAATTACGACAGAGTTTTGGCATCATTTGCTGAGTGATGCTGTGAACAGCTTGAATGCGATTGGTAACCGATCCAAGTGTAATTCATCATAAATAATGACACAACGTTATGTGTTATCACAGAATTCTGCTTTTTTTTCCCATGAGGGTGCATTGTTTTATAGCCATCAAAATTGCAATATGTAATAATACAGGGTTTATGATGTTGTGTGAAATTAGCGGGAATTAGCGATCAAAAATATCACATCGTAACAACAATAGGTGAAGTCACGATCGGAAAAAAAATAGAACACTATTTCATCCGTCTCATCCCTAGATTAGAAAAAAAACACTGGAAATTGATGGGATGAGTCCATATGGACCAGACAAACACCGAGCTGCTGAAACACAACGTTTTAATTTAGCCGGTTTCCAGATAATCACACCCCAAGCATGTCGACTGTAATAAGGACAAGATCACAGATAGACAGGGATTCGCTTCATTTACTGCAATGTTTAATTTGTAATAAATCACAACATTGCAGCGTTGCATCCGCGACAATCAGCTTGGGAATTTTATTCAAATATCAAATGGTTACACTGTTGGATGCATTTCCTCTTTTTTCATATGCGTGAAGGAGGGTGGATAGGAGAATCAGAAAAATAGCAGGAAGGATCAGAACAAACTTGAATGAAAAAAATGAAAAAAAAAATAGAATTAGAAAAATAGCAGGACGGAGGGTGGGTAGAAAAATAGCCGGAAGGATTGCAATAATTAGAATTAAAAAACTTTGAATTAGAAAATTAGCAGGAAGGCTTCAAGAAAATTTGAATTGAAAAAATTAAAAAATTAAAAATCCTAGAAAATTAGAATTCCAAAAATAGCAGGGAGGGTTAGAAAAAAATAGAATTAAAAAAATGAAAAAGATTAGAATTAGAAAATTGCAAGAAGGAGGGTGAATAGAAGAATTTGAAAAATAGCAGGAAGGATTCGAAATAATTGGAATTAAAATAATATAAATATTAAATATAAAAAAAAAAAAAGAAATAAGAAAAATTGCAGGAAGGAGGGTGGATAGAGGGATCAGAAAAATGGCGGCCTCGATTGCAATGGAAATGCCGTCTTGGACGCCGTGGCGGACGCAAATCTGTCGGCCGTCTGTAACCAAATTTACCAACATGCCTTCCTGTCTAGTGTTCATCCGGAGAATAAAAAACTGTTTTTAAATAATTTTTTGAAATGTTTGCGCCTAGCAAACTTTTCGTGTTTGCCTCCATGTCTCCGTGGCTGTTTTCATTAGTTCTCCGTGTCGGGATAATTATCCCAGGGACCTCCGTGATACCAGCAGATGCTGCTGCCGGCAGATTTAGTGACACAAAGGCTTTTTATTTATTTTTTTTCCCCCTTTTCGTTTTGTGAGTGGAAAGATTCAGCGATTGGATGGCAGATGCGTTGCGGCGCGGCGAGAGTTAGAGGCCAGACAACGACAATAAGCAGCTTGAGAAGAAAGTAGTGGAGGAAGGACAGGGAGAAAAGTGCGAGGGTTCAGACGGGGAAGACAGATGGGAGTTCAACACATCATATCCAGACATTTGTCGGCACACGACCTCCTTGCTCTCAAACTCTTTTATGTCCGACATCAACGCGGACGTGCTAGCAGTGTAGAAACAGCAGACGATGAGCTGGACGTGTCTCGGCAAAGGTTGATACTTGCAAAGCGTGGAGGAGTCGGAGCGGTTTTCGAACGGCGTTTCGGAGAAAAAGCGGCCAGAGGTCCCAGCCAGGCTGCGGGAGCTTGTACTCCGATACCCGGGCCGAGTTCTGTAGCAAGGACTGTGGATCGTCGGGGGGTTCCGGGGCTCCTCATCCTGTCCAAAGGCCCCTTTTCTGGTCAAGCTTGTTGAAATAAGTTCGCCAAGATTGAATGCGTTCAAATTTGCATTTCATGAAAGCATGTATATCAGACTTTCTCGCCGGTTTTTAAAAAAACGTTTCATTCTATAAAGAATCGGTTAACGTTCAGTAGAAGAGCTTCATCGCTCATAAAACCTTATTCCTACCCGAGTGAACATTAATGTTTAATTTATCAATACAGTTTCAAATACTTTATGTTTCATAAATGAGCTCATCTGTCGTGTGGCTAATATATAGCGTTGTCATACTTCTTAAATTATGGTTTCTCAGTGTTTCTAAGCATTTTTAAAAGTTGTCGCTGGACACATTTACGATCCAGAAAAAGGTAAGTGAATGATGCACAAACGATTTTCAGACGTACATAGAATGATTGAGACGTGCATTAATGCTGAGTGAGTATGTTTGTAAATTTTTAATAGCGTCGTATTAATTCTGTTAGTTCATGATGGATTCAGACAGTGAAAAGGCATCGACTAGTTGTTGAGCATTTGTCACGATCTCACTTCCAGCTCAGAAGAAACGGGAAATTCCACTATCGGATGTCGATCATACGGATTTTTCGATGTCATCGCGATTGTTCTTTGCGAGCCATTTGCTCACGGGTTTTATTGGGGGACTGACGCGCTCATTCGCCAAAGGCGTGCAAGAAGCAGACAGACCCCTCTGCAGGTGAGGGCTTACGAAATGCACAAGAAACAACTAGCAAATGCTTTCTACCATTTCAATGAATCATTATCATTATAATCATTATAATCAGTGTTATGGTATTAATAAGGGTTTACGAAACATTGATTCGAACGGTCAATGAACTTTGGTACATGTGTGTACAAATGTACTAATATATCGTATGTGAATTATTTACCTGAATATTTTGAATATTACCGTATTTTAAGGACTATTGAGAGCATCTGAATATAAGCCGCACTGGCTAGAAATGAACAAATAAATATATTTGTACATATGTAAGCCGCAGGTGTCCACGTTTGCAACATGAGATATTTACACAGCAAGATGTTCCACAGAAACCTTTTGTTTTTATTTTTTTCCATCCTTTGAATAAATACCTACCGGGAACATCCACAAATACGTACTGGAAATGCTTGTTTCCCAGCAGTGCCGGTAACACGGCTGATTGAAAAAGATTAATCATAAATAACACAAGGAAAAGCCCACCCGTCCATCCACTTTCTATCCCCGCTTTGTCCTACTCCGGCTGATCGCTATCCTCGTCTTGCTCCTCCGCACTAAAACCATGAAAGTCGTCTTCTTCATTGTCGTAATTGACCGGCGGCGGAAACACCTCGCCCGTCTGGTTTTGATGCCTTCACCAAGCCCTCAAGAACGTTTTCAAGTGCGGGCGATCTGCTTTTTTTTTTTTTTTTTACCTCTGAAAGCTCAAAAAAAAATCCATAAATTAGCCGCATTTTTGTTTAAGCGGCCGAGTTCAAAGCGTGTGAAAAAAGTAGAGGCTTATAGTCTGGAAAATTTGTTTTTCTAAGGGACGTAGGATTTCATTTCTCAATTTTGACTTTTTATCATAGGGAACATTATAAATATACTTCTGAATGAAGAGAAAGTCATTTAGAGACATCCAAAGCACCATGCCATGGGGTAAATGTAAAAAATGTGGGGCATATTTTCTAAATTCTATCTTCTAAAATTCTTTTTTTTTAATGTTGTTTTTTTTTTTCAAGGTTTTTTTTTGTGGTTTGTTTTTTTTCAATGCAGTATTAAAGAATAATTCTTCCAAATCAAAAGCAGCTGCTGCTTCGTTAACTAAATGAGAAAAGTCTCGATAGGAAACGTATTCAGAAATGCTTGGAGTTGATCTCCATGAATACAAATTAATAATTGCTTTTTTTTTCTGGGCAGATTTTTCCTAATGCTTTTTTAATTAAAAAAAAATCCCCAAATGATTTTCTCACAAATCTAGGATTATTATCTCTGTTGTTGAAAAACACAAGGGGGAAATCTTTTTTTTTTTTTTTTTCCAAGTGACAAATTATACCTCGGGATTTGGAAAACTCAGTTATAACGTCTTTATTGAGAAGTTGTCCGTGGAATAATTGACCCAACTGCAAACGTCTCTGTCGCTGATGCAAATCAGACAGAAGTTAAGAACTTAAAAGTGAATAAATTAATTAATTAAAAATAGATATCTGGGAGGGATTTTTCTGAGTGTTTGTTAAACTGGTTTTAAGGTCACACTACAATTAAAAAACAGTTTTCGCCGAGGCCTGCTTTTACTCTGAGAAACCGAGCCCTGGATTTCCTTGCGTGATGGAGTGCACTAACAAATTGGGACGTAAGAAGCATCTGGTTAGCTGCAACGCTGCTAGCAAAGTCGCGGGGCTTCAGAAGTTAAGAACTTAAAAAGAAAAGAAAAATGGATATCTGGGAGGGCTTTTTCCAAGTGTGTAACAAACAAATGGGATGTGAGGAGCATCTGGTTAGCTGCAACGCTGCTAGCAACGCTGCTAGCGAAGTTGCGACGCTGTTAAGAACCTAAAAGAAATAAAAAATAGATATCTCAGAGGGCTTTTTCAATGTGTGTTTGTTGAATGTGTTTTAAAGTCAAACTAGAATTATCAAACTGTTTTCGCCGAGCCCCGTTTCTACTCCGAGAAAGCGAGCCCTGGATTTACCTGGGGTGAGGGAGTGCACTCTCAAATAGCGATGTAAATAGCATCGGGTTAGCCGCGATGCTGCTAGGAAAGCCGCGTCACTGCTCGTGAAGACGCAACGCTGCTAGCGAAGTTGCAACGCCGCTTCCCGCCAAAACAAACCAAACCCAGACATGTGTCTATCCCTGTCTTTGTTTTTGGACTTCAACCTTTTCCGTTCTCTGGTTTTTAAATAGCACGTTTCCCGTTCCTTAGAAATATGATGATGATTTCAAGCCCCTGGTAACACATCTTCGAAAAATGAACGTTGTCATTGACCTGCATTTTGGTTTTGAAACATCTGTCCACGTGTTGCTCATTTCAGCTCCGCGGCGGCCTGCCGAGCGATCCGCGGATATCGATCTCGGCGCCCGTGGCCCCGCGCTCCTTCTGGGTTCGGCTTATTGCTCTCCCTCCCACTCGCCTGCAACGGCCACGTGGTTGCACCTCTCCACAGATTTGCCACCACTTAGTATGCCGCTCCACCCCAAAGCATCTAGGGTTTACACACGGCCTAGGTCGTGACCCGCTGCCTCGAGGCCGGGGGGGAAGAGGGGGGGGAAAGAAAAAAAAAGGGGCCGTGGACCTTTGTTTCATTGTGAGGCGATTTGACTTCGGAATGAGGATGTAACCTTTTACCGCGCTGGCCTGAATTTTTGGCATATTTTGTGTGTCGGCGGGTGTCAGCGAGCACGTAGTGTTTGTGTGTGTGTGAGGGAACCATAGACGGGATACTTTATTAACCATCCTGTACTGCTTACCGCCTTCCACCCTTCCCTGTCATCCAATGATCTCGATTCACGCTTGTGTTTGTGCGCCTGCTTGCTCTAATTTCCCCCCCAGTCAAATGATTAGCATTCCTACTGTGTCTGGGAAACTTATCATCTTAGACAATTCCGTATCACGTCCATAGGAGGGACGGACACACACGGGGAACCTTAGAAATGATCTTTTAAGCCTTATAAATTTGACACATTTAGCCGCTTCGCCCAGTTTGACGGCAATAATAGAGATGTTGTGCAGTTTCGGCTCCGCACGCTGATTTAATATTGGGTTGTTCTTTTGCCAGTTTAAGCCCTCATCGCATTACATCGCTAACCGGCCCGGCTTGGTTCGATGCAAATTGCCTGAGTGCTTGATTGAGCAGTCGGCCCCCGGTCGGCCCCGGATACGTGGAAGAATCGCTATTTTGGAAATGTTCAGTCATCCTCTCCATTTTAAGTTCTCCGCTTCCACATTGTTTGGTAACACGGCCCACTGAGGCCACTTGATTTGGAGGATTTGGACCAGAGCCTGACCCACATGGGTTTTCCCGGTACCAGTATTTAGTTGAAAAAGAGAAAAAAAACATTCATCAATGAGCTGTATCTGCGAGCACTTTATACTTAAATGTTAATTCTTTGTTATTGTGCATTCTATTATTTTTCTGTTAATTTCATGTCACTGCGGGGAAGTGGGAAACGTCTTCTCAGAAAGATGTCAGAGGTTATGGTTGAAATCCAACCTTGAATTTTTGAAAACGGACCAAATTGGGATTTCAGAAAAAAGTTACAGTGTCACGTCAAGTGGATGTTAACTTTACGACACCGGCTCGTGGTCAGTTAAAAACACACAGGTCGTCATCAGTAGCAAAATTAAATGATATTTTATTGACTCGACAACTGACTCGACAAACTGTTTATTCTGGTTTCGATCGAAAACTGTCAACAAATGCAGCACTGAACATGTAACTGCACTCATCCTGGCACCTGCACTTTGTCAGTTGCACAACGAGCTGCACTCGCTTGCACTGCCAACACTGTCCATATTTATAATAATGTTTACTCTACCTTATCGTCAATGCATATCCAAATGCAAAGGATTTCATTGTACTGGGAAACACGTCTCCACTCTGCACATATGACAATAAACACTTTGAATCTTGAAATTCTTGAAATCTTCGCCAGACGCAGCAAGAGTAGCAGTAGTGCCGGAAACCGGTGATATGAACAGAGAAGAAGAAGACAACATAACCAGGGAGAAGAAATCCCCGTCCACACGCCGCCATGAGTTGAATGGCCGCTGTGCTCAGAGCTCCACACTGCCCTCTAGTGGAGGGGTTGCGCAACAACCTTGGCAACGTAAAGCAGGCACGGGAAGCATGCCCGCCGGCGATGTTGGACGACGTTAGAAGCAGACGGGCCTGTTTACGTCGAGCATGAATGTGCCTACCGGCCAATGGAGTCGCCCATGATGATTATAAAACGGCTCACCGGTGTACAACTCTGAGGAAAAAAAAACAAAACAAGATTGAGTAGTTGGTACCGACTTACCAATTCGAAGTCGGGCTCAGGAATGGACTCCGTTGGTTCATGTTTCTGCTTCCTGTATGTCCGACATGGGCCAACCAACCGGAGCTCTTTCCCATCATTACCTGTTGATTGTTGAAGAAACACTCGAGCGGCTATTACAGAGACGCTACTTCCCCGCCAGCCGCGGGCGGGGAAGTAGCGTCTCACGCGAGATCATCCGGACTCGTACGAAGAAACCCAAAGAGCCTCTGAAAACAGGGAAGGCCTCAATTTCAGGCGCTCTCTGCTTTTCAGCCCCCTCCATCGAGAAGTACAAGAGTCTCTCATTCCTCATTCATCCCCTCGGTTATGTAAGGTAATGAGACGAAGGTGTCAGGGGTTCGCGTGTCACGGAGACGGTCTTAACGGGATCCGGGGCGGTTATTTCATCGAGTGGCCGGGATCGTTCACTCCCGAGAAAACCGGAGCTCTGGACGTCATCGTGAGATTGGAAATTAATGAGGTTTGACCCCGGGTGTCAATCATAATAACATCCAGTGGCGAAAAAAGCGCCGGGATTCGGATTTAAGTAACAACGTGGCGTCGTGCCGAGAAAAAAAAAAAAGCCGGAGGTTCTTAAAACAGTCAAAAGAAAATCTGAATTTATTCACGTCCGGGGGGTGGTAATCCATTCGGAGAGGAGTCTGTGTTACAGACACACACTGTTTGCTAGCGGACCGGTTCGGTCCAGGCCGAAGCCGATGTCGTTCGTCGGCAGAGGTTTGCTCTCAGAATGTCGATTCCAGTCCGTCACTCGAACGGGATGTAAAGGCCGTCGCTAAGATCTCTGAGCTTCAGCACCTGAACGCTGCCCATCGGCTCGGGTCGCAACCTCCTCCCGTCGTCCTCCCCACTGAGGATTGGGTTTCGTTTCATGGTTCGCTCTCAAGCTCGGGACGGACATCAGTCTCGTTGGAAAAAGCCCGTTTGATTTCCCTTAAAATGGATAAACGTCACAGGGCGTAAAAGTCCGAGGTGCTTTTTTAAGGTAATTTTAAATCCCTTTTTTTTTCTTTTTTTTTTCCATCATTTTTTTTATGTACAGATCGACCGGGTTCAATTCAACTTCTGAGATCTAGAATCTGAAACCTCTTACCTGTGAAAGTTTGCGGGGTTTGACAGGTGAAGCCGCGGGAGGGAAGGTGACTTTAGCATTAAAGATTTAATCATCCTCTGTTCATGAAATCTCTTTTTATTTCCTGCTTTGATCAACATGAAGGTTTCATTGACACAGAGTCTCGTGGCAGAAGGGAGGCGATGCATTTAAATGTCCAGCTGCGGCGTCCGCAATTTGTTTATATAAAAACTAAACTGTAATAAACCTCGGCAGATGTTCATTTCAAGCCGTCGGCTTTTTCTTCTCATCCTCTGTTGTTTCTCCCAGAGACGCACCCCAAAACCAAGAGGGCGGAGCCAAGACGCCTCGCTCCAAAACGGCATCCCGCTTCCCCAGGCTGGGTCGCAGCCGCAACCAGGAGGGCAGGCCTGAACCCCAGAGCGGCGACCTTTAAATCCTCGGTTTTATGACTCTCGGGGCGAGGACGGCGGCCCCCTTCGGGGGTCTGAGGAAACCGATCGGACCGTCGCAGCCTTACGGAGAAAAAAAACAAAAACAAACTTCGGCCAAGTAGACGAAGGTCTGAGAGAAGGCGGCTCGGCGGATAATGGACGCCCGTGGACGGACCAAGTCGTAAAGCACCTCTTACCTCACCGAGATCCCCTAGGACCGTCTCACCTGGTGCACAACGAGATGTTGCAAAAGCATTTTATTTCTTACTCCGCTCATTTTTTGTGTGGTGGAAGTGTATTATGGTCACAGTGCCTGCAGTGATTTGTAGCTGCTTTTCCTGCTTCTGGGATGGAGGGGAGGGTGAGGGTGAGGGATGGGCGGGAATCGGAGTTTTGTTTTTGTTTTGTTTTTTAGCTAATGTGTCAGCACTAACAGTGCCATTCCACTTCCGGTAACAGCCGACGCCGCTGCGGACGCCCACCGTCTACTTCTGCTCCTTTAGCTTTTATGGCTACTCTGGATTATAATCTAGCAAGAGCGAATAGACAGAGTGGTGCTCATGTTATAGGATTGGGGTCAAACACCACTGATACCTGAGCTAGTTACTTAAGTTACAATTAGAATCATATCTTAACTAAGTTTCAAACACCCACCAAGGTTTGTCGTAGGAATTAATCTCATGAAGATGTAAAAGCTCAAAGGAAGGGATGCCCTTTTTTTTTCCCCGCCATCGGCCCGTTTGGGTGGGATTACGTGTCTAACTAATGCCTGCTTGCCGGGATTGAACGCAGCGTTACTTTGCAAATGAATGTTTTTAGCGATGACTAAACACTCGAAGAAAAGCCGCTTGTTAAGAGTGCAAGGGAAAAGGCTCGAGTGTGTGTAAAACAGAAGCTCATGCATATGTATGATTTACCCCAGAGTCGTCAGAAACTCTGGTCAAACGAGGAGGGATCGCGTTTGAAGGATTTTTCCGGGGAAACTTGAATCAAAGGGTCGGCTCAATAGTGGTAAACACTGCTCACCGTCTACCAGGGGTGGTGAATAAACAGGACGTGTGGGTTTTTAATTAAGTTGTTGTTGCCGCGCGGAAAAACGACCCCCGCATACGTCCCGGCGCCGAAGCGGCGAGACGATTCGCGCGGGGCCGCCGTCAAATCATGGTGTGATTTTTTTTTTTTTTCTATTAGGGATTTCCTTTCACAGGGCTGGCAAATAAATCCGACTCCACAGAAGGGGCGAAAGTGCAAGCCGCCAAACTAACTCAACATCACATTTTGTTTATTCTGTTTGGTTTTTTTGGGGGTTTGTTTCTTTAATGGCACTGTGCTGCATGCTAGCTGGAAAATACAATGTACCTTGAACAACGGATTTGGTTACCTTTTGCTGCGAGGCAGTGAAGCAGCGTTGTGGTGGTGTTTTTTTTTATTTTTTTTAGGTTGTAGCCCTGCCTTTCAGTATATGCACTAGAAACTTGTCGTATCCTGTTCTGTATCGCTGGCGGGACGCGTGCTCACGGATTCGCCATCGTAACAATAAACGTAGCCTTTTGTAACAGGCATTTCTTTTATACCGCAGGACCACTAACTTCTCTTTGCAAACACCCCTTGCTGTTTGTGCACCGGGATGACATCACTATTGAAAAGACCCCCCAACCCGCTGGCAAACTTGAAGAACAAATCTGGTTTTATTCTCTGTCTTTTATAGTCGACGGATAGCGTTAAAAGAGCAAAAAATTAGCCATAAATTGACCTCACTGTGTCATCTGCGTAGCGGAGCCGTGGGGATTTAACTTCTGAGTCATGACAGATTTCTGTCAGTGGGATTCCACGCTCGAGATCAGTGTTTATCCGAAAGAGGGGGGGATGAGAGGGTAGATGTCTGGGACGCCGCAAACCCGGCAGCCATGAAGCTGTGAGACTCAGAACTTGCCGCAGCCGGCAAGTGTTTTTTTTTTTTTCGTTTTTTTTTCTCACAGTTTCGTAATTGAATGAGAACGAAAGCGACTGTGGAAGTTTTCGAGCGCCGCGCCTTATTTGAGTCGAGCGATGCCGGGGAAGGAAAAAAAAAAAAAAAAAAAGACGGGACATGATATTTCAGCCGGCTTAGCCAAAAAAGTGGATTGATTGATGGGAACAGGCGAACACCTGCAGGCATGAACGGCAGCGGCAGGGGAAGGGCTGATCCTGACTGATGTCTGTCCCCATCACTCTCGCGTTTGAAACCTCCCTCAGCGTTTCCATGTCAGAGAATATTATTTAAGCCTCTTGTTTTTTTTCTCTCCTCATCGCCACATTAGGCGGTGACTTTTTCTCTCTCTTGTCCTGCCACAATATGGAGTTCAATTAAAAAAATGAAAGTCAGCACTAAATATTTATGTGCCGTCTTCCGTTAATAAGTTGCTATTTAGTCGTCATTAACCTCCTGGCCAAACTCTACGAGCACTTATCCCCAATAATCTTCCAATTACTGCTAGTTGATAAATAAAGAGGATGCCTTAAACCGCTACAATGCATGTATTAACCTCATTTGTCACCTCCAAACACAGAGGTGCTATTTCTTTTTTTTTAATTTCTCAATAAGCGCTAACTAGAAAGTCACTGAGGAGAAACATGTTTAGAGAAGATTTTTCAGCAGGTGGAATATGTTGAAAAAAGCGGGAATAAGTGCTTGATAATGTCTCATATGTAACCAATAACAAGCAAAACCCCTGTTCGTGAAATGCAGTCGAGTTACTTAATGACTGGGTGGAATATTTGGAGAAAAGGTGAAATAAGGATGAAATAACACATTTCCACCCTGCAGTTTGGTGAGTGGCTTCACACCGACTTTGGAATAATCATCAGTTGAGCTCCCTCCCCAGTGAGCCGCGGTTCATAACTAATATCTAACTCATATTGTTCTGCGTTTATTCATTTCCCGCGTTTGCTCCCGAAGACGCGAAGCGCCTGTTCATCGGCGGCGGATCGTCGTTGGCGGGCGTTTGAAGTTGAAATGCGGGGGAGGGGGACTCAAAGAAGTCTCGTCAACGAAAGGAAATCATTTACTTTTAATTTTTACTTGCTTTTTTTTTTTTTTTCAATGGTTTCTTGTTCTTTTACCCCCTTTGTCAACATCGTTGTTAAAATATATTCTGCATTCGATTGAATTAACGTCCCCGAACCAGCGAAAGCACCCTGGAAGTTATATCAAATATTGTAATAATATGCAGGAGATTAGCGCTTCGCCTTTCAGTAACAGGGACACTGGATCCACTCTGATAGGGATGTGATTCTCCATGTTCTCCGTGTTCTTTGGTTTCCTCCCAGTGTCCAAAAACATGCTGGACGTTCATTGGAGACCCATAATTGTCCAGAGAGTGAGAATGGTTCAATGGTTAAGATAAGCTAAGCTAAGCTAAGCTAAGCTAAGATAAGATAAGATAAGATAAGATAAGATAAGATAAGATAAGATAAGATAAGATAAGATAAGATAAGATAAGATAAGATAAGATAAGATAAGATAAGATAAGATAAGATAAGATAAGATAAGATAAGATAAGATAAGATAAGATAATACTTTATTGATCCTTATAGGGGAACTTTGCTTATCACAGCAGGGCAACAATAACAATAGATATGAATGCAAATCTAAATAGAAGCGACAATTGAAAGGTCGAAGACAACAAGAAGGATAAATGTAGATAAACAGAATGAGGACCTGAGGTGTGAATGAGTGAGGTAGCGGTAGCACAGATGCACCTCTGGCCGGTCAGAGTTTTGTGCGCTGTTATACAGTCTGCTGGCCTCGGGCTCAAAGGAGCGTCCGAAGCGCTCAAATGGTCTCTGGTTGTAAATGTTCGTCTCGGTGTGATATTAATGAAAGGGTGAATGGTTGTATGTTTCTAGAGCTGGACCTGTGATCGAGCCCGAGTGCCCGATAAGCGTTACAGAAAACGAATGAACGAATCCTTTTCTTATATTCAAGTCTTCCCCAAAGACTTTTATAAACTATCAATTCAACTCGTTTGATTTCTGCAAAGGTTCAGTAATTGTAGCTGATAAAGATGTGGCAGATTCAACCTTTGGGCTCAGAGAACCGACTCTGAGCTAATGTTGCGTCATGAACTGATAATTTTTATTTCAGTTTTGTCATTTATCCCCCCCCCCTCTTGTCAATCAATCCTTCAAACTCTCCCCCAAAAGAGAATCACTTCTTCGACCCCCATCGACAAATGTTTTTCAACTCTTAAACGTGTAACAGTCGCTTTGAACTGATCGAACGCGTCGATTTCGTGTCGTCCAAATAACGCGCGAATCACACGTCTCGCCACCTCGACGCTGCTAATCAAGAGAGAGGAGAAGAGGAAGCGGGATATTCCCTCACCGTGCGTCGTGGCTGTTCTTTGAGTCACGCTGAGGAGAACCCGGACGATAAAGAGCAACGAGTGCACGCAGTTTATTCTCCACGCCTGTGCTTCCACTCTAATCTCTGTCTTTGTATTTATGGACAAAGGCAAAGTTCATTAGGCAATTCTGCTGTTGGGATGAGTGCGTTCATGCGCGTGTAGGCGCACACAGCTGGTGCTCGACTCACGTGCGGGCGTACGCAAAGACGCCAACACGTGAGCGCTCGCGTGAAGAGCCGGCCGCGCAAACGCGTCCGTCGTCGGAGTGTCTGCGGCCTCCGTGCCTGTCCGCGGTTTTTTTCCACCCTCGCCGCCGGGCTAAGCTCTCCGAGCTTATATTTGAAGCGCCCTGGCTCTTTTGTGCGATGCGACGTTTGTTGTGCTTTGGCTCTGCGCTGCTGCGGCGGGTCAGCAGAGAGAGGAGGGTCGGGGAGCCACACAACACTCATTGTCCATTGACCAGAAAATTGGTTACAAGCCCCTGTTTCGGGACCAGGACGGCTGCTTCTGGCAGCCATGGATTTTTTTTATCCGACAACCGGCTGCATCAGACCTCACGTACACACACACAAACACACGCACACACACACACACATACACACACACACAAACATCTGTTCCATTGTTTTTAAGGCAACTGAAGTGAGCTGGATGGAGGAGCCTGTGAGTGCCTGGCTCAGCTTGTGCGCACATTGGGGCTCAAAAATCTATTTTCAAGATTTTAAATAATTTCTCGATAATTTCCAGCAATTTTGCAGGGATTTTTAAAATTATTTATTTATTTATTCTTTATTTTTTAAATATTTCATTATTATGTATTATTATGTATTAAAATTAGCATTATTATTTTTAGTATTTATTATTCAACTCTCTTTCTTTCTCCCCTTCTTTTGGCAAAAAAACAAAAAATTTTACTTGGAACATTTATAACTACCTCGACTATACTTTCCACTTTCTGCTGTGTGAATTGAAATTTCCCGTTGCGGGAGACTTAAAAGTGCATTCTAATGTACTAGAACAATTAGCCTAAATTATGTTTACTCCCCTATCGCACGAAGAAAAGGTGACCCGCAGCATCTTGTTGAGCTGTTAGACCGCCGTTACCGTCGACTCCTGCCGTCGTCCGACAGCGAAAAGATTTGCGGGCCGGGGATCATCCCTTTGCAGCTTCTGGCCGTCCAGCTTTTCTCCTTGAAGATGCCAAGGTCCGTCCACTCGAAAGGACCGCGCCTCAGAACCGCGCTCTCGCCTTTGTGTGAGGAACATGAAGGACACGCAGGATCTAGTTAAAACAAGGTCACTGAATAAACAGCCCTCGTATCTTAAGAGCGCACAAGGCGTTCGCTCATTATGATGATAAGGAAACACTGGGGCGCCCGGTAGACCACGGGCCCTATTAGAAGGACGGATTAGCCCGAGATTTAAATTTACGCTTACAAGTCAGACAACGGCTGGTGTTCCTCGGCGGACCCGGAGCCTGCCGGGACTCTGCTCAGTCTGAAATGCTTGTTGCCGTGGCGGCGGCCTTCACCAACAGCCTCTGCTTCGGCAGCACTGAACATTTTCATGACGTGACAATGCCGTTTATAAAAATTTAAAAAACACAGAAGAATCCGAGTTATTGTGAGTTACGATATTTCCTCCAGACTGGAACACGCGTGTTAGAGTTGTACGAACCCCAATGCGGCTCTGTCATGTATATCCGGAACACGTGTTCCATATTTGTTTCGTATTCCTTGGTGTTTCTCAGAGAAGCAGCTTGACCGTGACTTCCCTATAGAGCGTTCATGATTATTGTTTTGCGGTGCTGATTCATGGGCTTTGAGGGTCGGCGCGGGCGAGACGCAACGCTTGCGGCCTCCACCTACGACGCCCGGGACGCCTTTCGTGTGATCAAACATGTGATTTTGTGGGCGGCGCAGCGGCGCCGAGGTCAGCGCGTCCGCCTCGCAGCAAGAAGGTCACACCGGTCGGATCCTCGCACGGGGCGTTCATGTATTGAGTTTCATGCTTGGAGACCCTGAATCGTCCAGAGACGAGAACGAGAGAGTGAACGGTTGTATGGCTGTAAGTGTCCCTGGACCGGAGTGAACCCGGCCTCTCGGCCAAAGACAGCTGGGAAAGGCTCCCAGGACCCAGAGGCGGTAAAGATAATGAATGAATGTGATTCGGTTGTGGCTTCTTGTGTCGAATGGAAACTGTTGTTTCATGCAAAAACCCAATTTCCATCATATGTAGCATCATTGTAAATACAGTAGAACCTGGGCCTACGAACGCCCTTGATCACGACCAAATCGGCCCACGGATTTCCGATCGAATGTTGAAAATGACCTCCGAACGAGCGTCGATGCACGAAATCACAAACAAACAAACACACGGGCTTTCCACGTTGTGGCGTCGTAGCGTAGCTGCAGTCATGCGTTGTACTCCGTGTTGTTTATATCGTTGTTCTCCTGTTGTAACACTTTTTTTTGCGCTTCTAAAGTAAGTTCGCCCTCATGATGGCCACCACAAAAGTTGCTAGTGCTAGTGGTTTTTAAGAAGTATTACAGTCGTTCTGAAGAAGGAAAGAATAGCTAAAGGTGAGAGTGGTGTTCGTGTTACAGATCTCGGCAAGCACTACGACACGGCTAAGTCAACCATCTGTACAATCCTGAGGTACAAAGATGCGCTAAAGATGGCTGATGTGGCTAAAGGGGCGGCTACGTTAGCGATAAAAAGATTTCAAGTCTTAGAAAAAAGAAATTAATTCAGAGTCAAAAAACAAATTGAATTCCTGAGCCGAGGTTCAACCGTATATTATCGGCAGATTTTAAAAAAAGGCAGACACCAGAAAGGTGGAGTTCTTCGAGAACTCATTACAATATAACACGCCGCCGCTTCGTCAACACTCCATTTCCACCTTCCTTCAGACACTTTCACCCGGGAGGAGGATCCGGCGTTCCCGACGAAGTCGCCGGAGAGACGGCGTCAGCACGCCCCGTCTGAGCTTGACATCACTTTCACCTCACGCCGTGTGACACGATGTGAGAAAAGAAAGGCAAATAAGAATGTAACCATAAAAACCATAATAATGTTTTTTAGAAGTAATTTCTACTTTCTGGGGAACTTTTATTAGATCATTCGAATCAGAATAGCAGAATGGGTTTTTTTATAATTATTCATGAGTGATATCGACCTGCCATTCTAAAACCCAGTTAATTGGACATGACATTTTAATGACCTATTTGCTTTTTATATGAATATAGATGATTTAATTTAATTGGCTCACAGTGGTTTTCCAGCTCACCGTTCACGTGCCAGCGGGTCACGCAGAGGTCATCTCATGTCCCACGTTCAAAGATCGACAAGGTTTAAAAAGCAGGATTTCCCCCCCGACCCCGTCTGCCGTGTCTTACCCCCCCCCCCCCCCCCCCCCCCCCCCCCCCCCCGCGCCCCCC